>JAKUCV010001680.1:24013-56308 GCA_028386065.3 Turnera subulata | reverse complement strand
GGCAACCCCCAATTGGCTGCGCCCACATAGGGCACCACTGCACCAATTGGCGCACCAATTGGCACAGCAGCGCGCCAATTGCGCACCCATTGCATATAATTAGCACCAGCAACCAACCCACAACCTCACAAGCCAATTCTCCTACTTCCCTCTTCATCAAGTAAATTGTGCAAGCCCCAGTACACGGGTTACTACAGATACAGTCTCATCTCAGTCAAATATCCGGGTCTCCGACCCACAGCACATCACACAAATTACCCAAAATCACACCACATGTTATCACCATAACAATCCAACAATTCATGCTCAAAGCAAACAGTAAGACATAGGCACACAATACGGATCACAGCATGTTAGCAAACAGGCATGCAACTCAAACAGACCAATCCAACAAGCTCATGCATACAAACATAAAAAGACGTATAAAGTCACCTCAACGACGATTGTCCTGTGGAGCTTTCCCAAAACCGATCCTCCCGCTCCCGAGGTGTTACCCGTGCCTGAATACCGGCACTCACAACAAATTACAAACAATTACAATAAAAACGTTCATGCATGTAACTATAATGCTCAACTGAGTTAAACCCGTCCCTAGCTAGCCAATTATGTAATTTCCGGGTCTAAGCCCGTCAAGTTGTTTCCCTCACCTAAGCTTCGAGTATCGGAATCTAGAGTTCACCTGGCTTAAGCCCAACTAAGTCCAAAAGTAGCTCCCGGGCCTATGGCCCACTCATTATGTTCTTTACGAGTTTCCGGCCTAAAACACATTCTAAGTCCAAATTGTTATCAAACCCAATTATAAAAATCACATTACCGGGCCTAGGCCCGATTCGGTCCAATTTCCACTTAAGGGTTTTACCCGAGTCAAAGTATTCCCGGCCTATGGTTCTACCCGTGTCGGCAAACTCCCGGTTACACACACTCACAACCCCGCACCCGGTTTTCCACTAACATCCTTTATTTCCGATACAACAATTATTCCTACATCAGTTATTACATGCCATGAATGTACAAATTATACATCAAAGTATACCGTCAAATGCCGGAACAAAACCCGAACCTTCGCCAGAAAATTCCCGAGCCTTCGCCGGATTCCGGTAACCTTGTCGGAATTTCCTCCACAACACCAAAACAATTCTGCCAACCCCAAAACAACCAAATCAACAACAACCAACAGAAACCGTTTGAAAAAAAAAAATCATACCCGAATTAAAGACAAATTGCGGCAGTGTAACCTTACCCGGAATGACTGCCCACTGTCCAAGCCGGGTTCACAGCACACCAAACCCGAGCCGTGAAGCACCTCTGACCGGAGAGGACTCGCCACCACCGGCTCTACACAACTACTGCCGACCGAGACAAACACCCATGCACACCCGGCTCCCAAACCACCACGGCCGGCTGGAAAACTCCACCAGCAGCAGATCCAGCTCCGGCGACTCCAAGACGACTTGCAGCCAACCCAAACAAACACCACGGCTTGTAAATCACCAGCCGACCAACACAAAACAAATATAGATTAATCAATTAGTTTCCCACAGCCCACGGGCAAGAAGAACAAAGGAAAAGGAAACGAGAACTGGGCTTACCGGCAGAAGACGAAGGCGGCCTCTCGACCACCTCAGCAGCCCTTCGCGAGCGAGCCAAGCCTCCACCGTCAACTCCCCTCCACACGCAAAGGCTTAACCGGCGGCGGCAAGGTGCGGGTGTAGAGATACGGCAAAAAGCAATTGAGAAGAAAAAGAAACGGATGGCAAAGAATAGACTGGGGGAAAGGTCTTGCAGGAGAGGGGAGGAGAAGTGGGAGAGCGAGGAAAACGAGAGAGAGAGAGAGAGAGAGAGGGGGAGGAAGAGAGGGGTAGGAGCGGCGGCAAGGAGAAAAGAGAAAGAAAGAGAAAAGAGAAGAAGAGAAGAAAAAAAGAAGGGATCGGGCTAGGGTTGGCCGCCCTAGTGGACGACCCGTCGTCCGCTTAGGCGCGGTCAACCCCCTGCCTGGTCAACGCGCCATATTTTTTTTTTTCATTAACCAAAACGACGTAGTTTAGACCATACCTACGTTCAAACCCCGTTTCACCTCGAGATGAATCCCCGTTTCCGACGAAACTCAAACCCCTTATAATGCCAACCTAAAAGCATCATTCCCAAGGAAAATAATTTATTTCCACGACTAAAACTCGAAAATACCTCAAGGGCAAAATTGGAATAAAAATTTCGAAAATTCTGAAAAAACAAATTATGAAAATTCGGGGCGTTACAGAAAACACATTTGGCATCACACCACTAGAGAATAGATCGACGGGCCAAAGCCCCGCTTGTGGCGATCCCGTTATGGAATGCCATCCTGAGGTAGCAGTCTACTTTAGGGGGTGCGAAGCTTAGCCAAACACTTGGTTTTAGATTAACTTCTTGGGCCACCGAAAAAAAAGAAAGATTTTGTTCTTTAACTGAATAAGCATCTTCTTTACTTCCTGACCATACCCAACAATCTTCCTTAGAGGCAGTAAGTGAGACATCGCCTATTAAAGCTTTTACCTTATCCACATCTTCTTCCTCCCAAAAGAAAAACCTCCTTCTCCATACTGGCTGCCATACCCATCGTCCAGCTGACAAACAATGAGCATCTTTAACCACCACATTTTGGTCCAAATAGATTGAGAAGAGGCGTGGAAAGGCTAGAGAAAAAGCTCCACAATCCAACCAAGGATCAGTCCAGAATCTACGCATAATCCCATCCCCAACAGACATCCGGACAAAATCACATAAATTGAAACCATTGGGACCTTTTACAGCACCAGAGTTCAGAACACTCCTCTAAACGCATAACATGCGCACCAGATTAAAACAAGGGAGAGAGTTTACAGATGGAAGAGTACATAGATCACTTACTATTTGACACCAGTCCGGTTGGAAGGAGGGAGGAAGATCAGGTTTAATGTACCTCCAAAGCCATTTAAACAAGAGGCATCTATTCTTGACTAGAATTTCTTCAATCCCCATACCACCACATGCTTTCGGCTTAGCTATCTTCTCCCAAGCAACCATACATAGCTTCTTTTGATCCCCACATCCACTCCAAACGAAATTCCTCTGCAAACAAACGATCTTCTTTGCCACTCCAACAGGGATAGCAAGCAAGGACAAGTAGTATATAGGTAGATTGCTGAGAACCGCCTTAATCATTGTTACACGTCCCCCTAAAGATAAGAACTTGCCTTTCCAGGTTACAAGCTAGATCGAATCCTATGCAAAACCCGATCCCAAAGCCTTCACTGATCGCATATTCATCCCCATAGGTAGACCCAAATAATTAAATGGCATCCTCTTTGCCTTACTCAGTAACATTCCTGCCAACTCATTGGTTCTCGACTCAGGCAGATTAATTCCAATGACACTACTCTTGTGGAAATTAATCTGCAACCCTGACAAAGCCTCAAAGCACCTCAGACATCTTTTGAGGTTCAAGAGCGACTCTGCATCATCTAGAACAAAGAATATAGTATCATCAGCATACTGCATTAACGAGACATTGGAGCCACCAATCGACAGTTCCTTAACAAGCCCTTTGGTCGCCGCTTGCTTGATCAAAGAAGCAAGACCTTCAGCCAGCCACTATATTGAACAAGAAAGGGGAGAGAGGGTCCCATTGTTTTAGACCCCGATGAATGTCAAATTCCTCCGAGGGAGAGCCATTAATAAGGACAGATAGTTTGGAGCCCTAGAAACACATCTGAATCCAATGCCTCCACTTTTCACCAAAACCCATCTTCTCCAATACCTCCAATAAAAAATCCCAATGGACAGAATCGTAGGCTTTGCGGAAGTCAATTTTCCACAAGGCAGCTCGGTTACCAGATTTCTTAATTTGGTGGATGTATTCGGAAACAGAAAGGGCACAGTCAAGAATAAGTCTTCCTTCATTAGCGATTTCAGCCTACCTGCCAGTAGCTTTGATATTACCTTATAGATACCATGTAAGAGAGAGATGGGGCGATAGTCATCAAAGCTACACGCATCAGCCGTCTTAGGTATTAGAGTAATGAAAGCTCTATTAATACCTTGAGGAGTTCTAACTGTTTAGAAAAATTCGTCACTAAATCCGCCAGGTCACCAGAAATAAGATCCCAAGCCCTTCTATAGAAATCAAAGTTCGTTCAGCCCGTCGGGTCCAGGAGCCTTATCGCCATCGCAGGTCTAAACTACATTTTTAATCTCCTCAATACTGAAAGGTTGTTCAGGCGAAGAGGCCTTATCCAAAGATTAGCAAAGTACATCGATGCCGCCCCTTTTATTCCATCTGGGCAATCAAAAACCTCACCGTTAAACTCCACCTTATGAATAAAATTTCTCCGACCTCTATTGGATGTAGTAACGTGAAAGAACCTTGTATTCTTATCCCGGATTTTGTTCCAGTTGAGCCTACACTTTTTCCTCCAAATACATTCACGTTGCCTTGCACGAACAACTAATTCAGACTTCATGTGAGTAAGCTCCTCCCGTTCTGCCAGCGTCAAAACTCGGGAATCCACCATGAGATCAAAACCATCAATCCTATTTTGCAGCTCCTTTATTGACTCATCTACATTGCCAAAAGTTTTCCGGTTCCACTCCTTCAAAGCTTGTTTCACAAGTCCCAACTTCTTAATAAAGCAGAATTTTCCAGGGAATTTAGCATTGGTCTGCTCCCGCATACCCTTGAAAGAATCATTAAACTGGGAGTGTGAAAGCCAACAATTCAGAAATCTAAATGGTCGGGGCCCCCATTTAAAAGAGTTTTGAGCTAGAATCAGTGGGCAATGGTCCGAACCTCCTTTGCTTCCCGCCGTCAAATGGAGGATGGGGAAAATGGTATAGTATTCAAGAACAACAAATGCTCTATCAGTTTTACTGGCTGCCCGACAGTTCCCCCAAGTAAAGCTTCTACCTTGTAGCTCCACCTCGCTAAGATTCATGGAGGAGAAGAATTCGTTAAGAGCCCTAGCACCTCTTACGAACACCCTCCCACTTAAACGATCCTCCGGCAACAAAGTTTCGTTAAAATTCCCAATCAAAATCCAAGGTAAATCAACATCCCACATCTGCACTCTTAAATCCCTCCATAAATTAATTCTATCCTCGTCAACCGCTGGCCCGTACACACCACACACAGCCACTTTGCAAGCACCTCTAACCATCCTTGTCACAATGATCCAGATCCTGCCATGGCACTCACTTTGACAATTAGACAAAGACACATCCCAGAGCATCGAAAGGCCTCCCGAGTTTCCATCAGCTTTAACTTCTACAAAAATCAAACTGACCTCTGCCCAATACCTTCGAGTAATCAGCAAGACTCCACCCGTTGCATTTTGTTTCACAAAGAACCACAATAGTAGCCGACACACTTTGAACCAAATCACAAATTTGCTTCTGCTTTTCAGAAGAAGCCATACCCCTCACATTCCAAGATAGGACGAAAAAAAAAAACAAAAAGCGACACACACACAACAATCAGGATACAGTACCTCTTTACAGATCAGTCCGAGACCTGATCCACTCCACGTTTTCTTTCTCCACAATATCGCCCACAACTTGTTTCAATCCATCCCCATCAGTTCCCAGGTCTAAACCCAATTCAGTGCCAATAGCCAGGGTCTTGTCAACCTATATCGACTTGAAAGACACCACCACAGATACTTCAGCATGATTCATAGCTTTTGCATTTCCAGCTTGAATGTCCACTTCTTCAATGGAACTATCACCTGTCCTGAGTGTTCTAATACTACCAGTGCCCCCAATCTTCTTAATCCTTTTGACTCTAGATTGTTTAGCATTGTCCAGTATGCTCCTAAGCTGCCTCTCAATCAACTTGACATATCTCCTATCACCGACATCACCAAACAGCATCGTCTTAGCCACTTCAAAACTCGACCCACCAGAGCTACACAAGTTTGTACTTCTTTGGGCCGAAGAGACGGTAAGGCCTTCATTGCCCAAATCGTTAACCAGGTGGGATGGGCCTAAGGGGCTACCTCCAGATTAGATGCCACGGTGTGAATACCCGACCCAAAATCACTTGGGCCTATTCACCTATTCCTTTTAGCTTCTTCCTCGGGTCAATCCCATGTCATTGGAGTCGACACCCAAATTTTATTAAGGGCAAAATTCGGGAAAAAACCTTCATATGACTCCTTTAGGCTACATGGTCATGGCGAACCAAAGACATGGGATCGGGGGTTCGTCACGGATGGGAAGGTATTAGGCACCCATATGTGTTGGGTCGAAACCTTGTGCAATTGGAGAGTACAAGTGTGCCTTGTGCAGGTGTGCAAGTGTAGAAAATAAAGATAAGGGGAGAAAAAGAAGATTTGGCTTACATCCCGTTGTAAAACCGAGACTACCTACGTACCCGAGTGACCGAGGTCAAAGCCACGTAGTTCTAAACATGGCAATATGTCGCCACTTACATCATCAAAAACATCAGCATATAATCAGCCATAATCAAATAAAAAGGGATTAGTGTTACCTCTTGTAGCCCTCCTCTAGCTCCTTGAGTTGGGTTGTGTTCTACACCCACCTTCTTGCCACTTCTAAGCTCAATGATTGATCCTCTTCTTGATTCCTCCTTGCTGGACTACTGCTGATGTCTCCCACGAAATTTTACCAGAGTTTTTTCCTGTAAAAGATTCCTAGGCTTGGAGAGGTGGAGTTTCTCCAAGCACTCAAACTTATGGGTGTGTATGTGAAGAATAATGTGTGTGAGGGGTCCTATTTATAGTGTTCAGGGAAGCCTACGGGTGTGGACCTACTTAATGGTGAAGATTATGCCCGAAAATCTGGTCCAAAACCGTGTAGGATCGAATTAGAAACAAAATTGGAGAAAATTGGGGGATCTGGGCACCAATGACTACCGCTGCTGGCGGTCATGTGAGGATGACCGCCGGTCACCCCACGTGTCACTTGTTCTTTCCATTTTCAAACCCCCAATCCCCCTAATAAAGCCCTGATTTGATCCTACCGCGTAATCAACCCCTAATTAATCCAAAAACACTCAATTACTTGATTACTACTCCTCTAAATCATTCCATAACTAATTTATTACACATTAACATCCATTTTAAGCAAAATTTATACCAAAAATATCTTTACCGATTAAAGGCTGATTTGATTTTGATTTTCCATGAAAATCAGAACCAAAATTAGTCTGCAAGTAAAGTGTTTATGGGCTAACTAAACTCTGGAGAATCCATTCACTTGGGCTCTCAAACCCATCCTCAAATCCAAAGATAAATCATCTCATTAAAATTGGATTAAAGATAGATAAGAGGCCCAAGTAATGAAATAAACACATTTCAGTGCAAATAAACCTTATTATATATTTTGTCCTAAGGTTAAATCATCTCATTAATCCTAGTAGTCCAATATACAAAGGCTCAAATTACTAAAATGCATTGTTTCCACTAAGATAAATTCTTAACATGTCTTACTCCTAGGATCAAATCATCTCATTAACCCTAAGTTCAAACATGTTTAAAACCTAAACTTAGTGAAAAATTTGTGGGTCAAATTTGGGTGTTCACACACAGGATCCAGAGGGCCCACATTGGTCAGGGCATGGTCATCACACGTAATAGCCAATTCAGCACATTTATTACCTCCCACGTGCGCCACCAAAGTGATACGACAACACACCTAGCCGGTCCTAGAAGCACCTTCGTATCTAAAGTTGTCCCGATCTCAAATCACAACCAATCGTGCACTGTTCTTGCGTCGATGCTCTTCACCTCCTAACAATCCGTGCTAGGCAACAGATGGACGCGAAAGCCCCTCCACCTCCTAAACTCTCGGTGCTAGACAACAAAGAAACAAAGCACAAAGGATAAAACAAACAAAGAGACTCCTCTCTTTGGGCCGAGATTATTCAAGTTTAACTGAACTTTTTATTACTCAAATAATCTGTCTAACAATGAACCCCTAGGTCTCTATTTATAGAAGAACACACCTCCTCAAAATCGGTGAACAGTAATGTCGGTGAACAGTAACTTCCGTGAACAGTAACGTCGGTGAACAGTAAAGTCGGTGAACAGTAACATCCGTGAACAGTACGTCGGTGAACAGTAACGTCAGCTCCTCCTTGAACTCCAAGTTTTGGCACCTCCTCTCCTATTACTAGATGGACTAGGATTTAATTGAGCCCACATAACTTGGACACTAATTAAATCCTTACAATAATAAAATTAAAATAAAACTAGTTGATTTTAATTTGACAACTATAATTAATAAAATGGATATGTCGACACCTCCTTGAAGGTGGATTGATGTCGACTGGGCCCAATGTGCTCTCGAGTCAATTACTCCTTAATTGACAGCAAATTCTTGGGCTTCAGTTTCAGCTCCTCTCCAATCTTGATTTTCCATCTCTTCTTAAACTTCTTGTGAGTACGAATCTTGGATATGATTCGGAAAGTGAGCTTGTTGGAATACACAGTGAGCTTGTTGGAATACATCCAAGCTCCATGTTTGTCTCTATTGCTTCTTCCTTGGTCGCCTTGGCGTGCATTAGTCTTGCCTTGGTTTGCATCATTAGCTCCATGTTTGTCGCCATTGTTTCCTTCATGGTTGCCTTGGTGTGCATCATTCCTCGAACCTCTAAGCCTGCCTCCATTTGTATCATTCCCTCCCTGCTCAAAACGATTCGTCCTCGAATCGATACCAAGCTTTATGCGTGGAGGATCAAGCTTGATGCGCGTAGCTTCTCCTCCCGGATCAAGCATCATGCAACTAGCATTAGTTTGTTCCTTCCACTCCTTAGGGTAAGCATCCCTAAAATCCTGCAAGGAAACAACAACAAAACTAGATAGACGAGGGTAAAGGTTAGATTTGAACCAAGCTTCCTTGTACAAAAGTACAAACAAACTCTTCTTTTTCTCATAGTCAACCCTCTCATCTCTCTCATTTGAGCCTTTTAACACAATTTCTTTTGAGGCTTCTTTTATCTCTTTTCTTTCCTCACACTCGGCTTCCTCTTTCTTTCCTTTCTCCTCCAATTCTACTTCTTCTTCCTTCTTCTTACTCTTATTTTCTTTTGAACTCTCCTCTTCTTTTGCAAGGCTCTCAGCCTTCCTCTCTAGCTCTCCTTTTGCAAGGCTCTCAGCCTTCCTCTCTAGCTCTCCTTTTGCAAGGCTCTCAGCCTTCCTCTCTAGCTCTCCGTTTGCAAGGCTCTCAGCCTTCCTCTCTTCCTCATACTTTGCTTGAGCTTTGGCCTGCTCGGCTTTCCATGCTTCCACTCTTCTTTTAATATGCAATTGATCTTCAATGACTTCTTGTGGAGACAATGGCCGAAGGAAAAACCTTTGATCCCCCATGTATAATGAGTACCTACTCTTATCTCTCTCAGGAGCCACTCTCCTATCAAATTGCCAGGGTCTACCGAGCAACAGATGGTTCTCGTCCATAGGCACAACATCACACAACACTTGGTCAGAATACCTCCCAATTGAAAAAGAAACAAGGACTTGTTTCGTTACCTTGATCTCTCTCATGTCATTCTTCCCTTTTAGCCAATAAGGTCTAGGATGCATCATACACTCCAATCCTAGCGTGTCCACAACATATGTACTCACCATGTTGGTACATCTTCCTGCATCAACTTTCAAGCTACAACTTTTTTCCTTCACAGAACATCTAGTATAGAAGATCACCTTTTGTAGCTCGGGCATCTTTTGAAGTCTGAGTGTATTGCATCTATCAAACTCGCCTTCCAAACGCCTCTGAGGTTCAGTTTGCTCCCGGGGTTTGGGCATCTCACCCCTTCGCTGCGGTCCCTCTACTATTGGCGGGTCTTGCTGCTGTTGGCGTGGAGGAGGCTGCTGCTGCTGCTGTTCTCGTGGTGGTTGCTGCTGCTCCTTCTCGACGACCAAGCTTGCAAGCATGCGCTTCAGCTCCGCCATGTCGTTGTCTTGTTTGCGCCTATGCTCGGCAAGCTCATCAGATTTATCGAGCAACTGGTTCTTGAGACGGAGAACCTCATCCCGCAATGCTCTCCATTGTAAAGACTCTCCTTGTCCGTCTTGCTTGCTGCTCTCCGAGTTCTGGCTATTTGGTGACTGCGACATTGTCTTGAGCTAATAACCTCAACTACTCTTGCAAACGATTCTCGGTAATCAAATACTTTATTTCTCTCTCTTTCTTTCTTTTTTTTTTTTTTAAAAAAAATAATAATAATTGCGGCAGAATAATAATCAACAGAAAAATAAAAGGATAGTTGATTGATTTGATAACCTGAGCTCCGCTACCAAAATTGATACGACAACACACCTAGCCGGTCCTAGAAGCACCTTCGTATCTAAAGTTGTCCCGATCTCAAATCACAACCAATCGTGCACTGTTCTTGCGCCGATGCTCTTCACCTCCTAACAATCCGTGTTAGGCAACAGATGGACGCGAAAGCCCCTCCACCTCCTAAACTCTCGGTGCTAGACAACAAAGAAACAAAGCACAAAGGATAAAACAAACAAAGAGACTCCTCTCTTTGGGCCGAGATTATTCAAGTTTAACTGAACTTTTTATTACTCAAATAATCTGTCTAACAATGAACCCCTAGGTCTCTATTTATAGAAGAACACACCTCCTCAAAATCGGTGAACAGTAATGTCGGTGAACAGTAACTTCCGTGAACAGTAACGTCGGTGAACAGTAAAGTCGGTGAACAGTAACATCCGTGAACAGTACGTCGGTGAACAGTAACGTCAGCTCCTCCTTGAACTCCAAGTTTTGGCACCTCCTCTCCTATTACTAGATGGACTAGGATTTAATTGAGCCCACATAACTTGGACACTAATTAAATCCTTACAATAATAAAATTAAAATAAAACTAGTTGATTTTAATTTGACAACTATAATTAATAAAATGGATATGTCGACACCTCCTTGAAGGTGGATTGATGTCGACTGGGCCCAATGTGCTCTCGAGTCAATTACTCCTTAATTGACAGCAAATTCTTGGGCTTCAGTTTCAGCTCCTCTCCAATCTTGATTTTCCATCTCTTCTTAAACTTCTTGTGAGTACGAATCTTGGATATGATTCGGAAAGTGAGCTTGTTGGAATACACAGTGAGCTTGTTGGAATACATCCAAGCTCCATGTTTGTCTCTATTGCTTCTTCCTTGGTCGCCTTGGCGTGTATTAGTCTTGCCTTGGTTTGCATCATTAGCTCCATGTTTGTCGCCATTGTTTCCTTCATGGTTGCCTTGGTGTGCATCATTCCTCGAACCTATGATGCCATTGCACAGATTATGATGCCTTGGCATGTATTAGTCTTGCCTTGGTTTGCAAAATTGGCACGTATCATGCCATTGCACAGCTTGTTAATCCTCTCCACCACAGATCCTAAATCACCCCGGTTTTCAAACCGTACAAAACCATACCTTACGCCATTCCAAGATAGCTTACTAGGTACAAATATATCCAGCACCGATCCAAATTTCGACATCTCATAGTAAACATCATAGGTAACCCATCCAGAAAGGATGTTTTCAAGATAGATAGTTCTTACTCTACCCTCCTCTTCGGCCTGCTGGATACGTTCCCTTGACCATTTGGACAAAAACATCAGTTTTGCATGCTGTGACTGATTGTCCTTCCTCTGCCCTGATCCTGTTCTGACCGCCTGCCTTGCCTCCCCTGACTTTGGCGCGCCTCTCTGACTGCTGGAAACCTCATTCGACATGATGGCGAAAAACCTAAACTTTTGAAAAATTTCAGAGAATCTCACGCGCCTTACGCGTTTGACTCCGAACAGAGAGGAGGGTCTAGGGATTCTTGTTTCGTTAACAACTACTTTTACCAGAACGATGCCGATGATATTTGATGCCAAGGTCAATGTGTACATTTCATAGCCAGATAATATGCATATACTACATGTTACAACCAAACAAGCAAGTATGAAGTGCGCGTGTGCTTACTATAATGAAACAAAGTGTGAAAAAGAAAAATAAGCAGTTTGCGCCTCATCCACTTGAGACTGCCTATGTATCCCCTAACAGTTGGCTCAAAGCTCTTTTAGTTCATCTAAATTAGGATCCTCGAGGCTAACCTAGGTCTTCTTCTCGAATTTGCCTAAATTATCACATAGACGAACTTTTGTGCCCAGTGATATGATGAAGGACTTAGTTTTCTCAAAACACTTTACTAAGTACAAGCAATCGCATTTTCTCAGAAAATATCATAATTTTTTTTGAGACAAATGCATTTTACAAAATACACTTAGGCATTAAAAGTATTTTTAATGCAAAGTTATGTCATTTCCATGAAAAGGACGTAATTTTGTGCATAAGACTTCCAGCAATTTTGAGTCGCAACTGTGAGAACCCGACCCAAAATCACTTGGGCCTCCTCACATATTCTTTTTCACCTTCTTCCTCGGGTCAATCCCAGGTCAATGGAGTCGCCACCCAAATTTTATCACGGACAAAATTTGGGGAAAAACTTTCGAATGACTCCTTTAGGCAACTGATCATAACGAACCAAAGACATGGGATTCAGAGGTTCGTCATGGATGGGAAGGTGTTAGACACCCATCCATGTTGGGTCGAAACCTTGTGCGATTGAAGAACACATGTATGCCTTGTGCAAGTGTGGAAATAAAGCACATAATGATAAAAGAAAACTGAAACAAAAAGGAAAATAAAAATATTTAGGCTTGAGTCTCCACCACTAGAGACCACCTACATACCCCGGCGACCGGGTTCAAAGCCCATGTAGTTCTTGTCATGGCATCACAATACTCATATCATCAACATAATCATATCACAGCAGCAAATAATTGAGAAAATTAGAACGAGTTACCTCTTGTAGCCCTCCTCTCGCTCCTATGCGCTTACCACTCCACAACATAATTTTGGCAGGAATTCAACAGGGAATTCGACAGAAGGAGGCCGGACTGGTATCTGGCCTGAACAAAAAAGTTGTAGACCTACTTTTTAGCTTTCTAGAGACACCAAGATCTCAACAAACTGAGACTACCTCCACTGGATTCTCCCTCTCGGGTTTAGCACTTCTTCTCCAACAGTTTGCTTCAATTAGCCTCCTTCTTCTTCTCCTCTTGATCTCCTGCTAGTATTGGCTTCTTACTACTCTTCTCCACGAAATATCTCTAGAGTTTCTGCCCATAGAATTATTTCTAGGCATGGAGAGGTAGAGTTTCTCCAAGCAACAAAGCTTACCGGGGGAGGGGGGTGTGTGTGTGTGATGAGTGATTGCCCCTTTGAAATGTTAGTGAGGGTTCCAGTTTATAGTGTCCTGGGGTGTATAGGGGCATGCACCTGCTTAATGACCAAGGTCTCAGCCAAAAATCTGGGCCAAAACCGTGTAGAATCAAATTAGGGGAGAAAATCTAGGAAATCGGCAATCTGGGAATGCATGACCGCCAGGGCCGACGGTCATCCCGCCATGGCCGCCCGACACCTCCGTGTTTCCCCATTCTTTCCTTTTTTTTGCACCCGAATTTCCCTAGTTCCTCCCTGATTTGATTTCACCGTGTAATTAACCTCTAATCAGCCCAGAATCAGCTCTTTTCTTGATTAGTACTCGCCCCAATCATCTCCTAATTCATTAATTATACACTAAGTCTCCATTTCAAGCCCAAATCATACCAAAAATACATTTACTGTAAAGGGATGATTTAACTCTGATTTTCCACGAAAATCAGAGCTAAAATTAGTCTCCAAGTAATGTGTTTATGGGCTACTTGTTGGAACTCATGCCTCGTCTCATTTCAGGGTTTTGATATTGACAAACCAAGCATGTCTCACAATGATGCCAAAAATGAAGCAAAAAAAAATCAATCAAGAAGCAAAGAGCACAAGAATTGAAGTAACAAGAAAGAAGAGTTAGGAACTCAAATTGTACAAAGGTTAAACACTCAATTCTTCTAAGAAATTGGCTCAAAACAAAATCAATTTTACTCATGCATTCAATAGCATCCTTTCAATCATGAAATGCTTTTTGAGCAATGAACATCGATGTTCAGATTTTAGACAACGATGTTCCTGCCTTCAAACAATCTTTCAAAACAGGCAGTAGCTCAGAACATCGATGTTGGAAACCCAAACATCGATGTTCTCATGACCGTTGAACTTGAAAAATGTTTTGCAACAGCAAAACATCGATGTCCAAATTCGAGACATCGATGTTCCATCAATTAATGTCTTTAAATTGATTTTCGTCGAACCAAATGAACATCGATGTTCTTCAAGTAAACATCGATGTTCCCATGATGATGCTTTCAAAATGATTTCACAGAACCAAATGAACATCGATGTTCTTCAAGTAAACATCGATGTTCCCATGATCATCAGCTTTAAAATGATTTTGTCGAACCAAATGAACATCGATATTCACTGAGTAAACATCGATGTTCTAGTGACTGTTGGACTCAATAATTCATATTTACTGGCAAAACATCGATGTTCCCTTTGGTAAACATCGATGTTCTCATGACCGTTGGTCCAATAATTCAAATTTACTGGCCAAACATCGATGTTCTAAGTTTAAACATCGATGTTGTGCCGTTGTGAGCAGACACCTTTTTCAACTCCCCATGCTGTTTTGTCTAAAGGTATTTTGGATTGATTCCATAACGATCATACATGTTTTGAGACATATAAATAGAGGATTTACATCCCTATTTAACAACAAGCAACTCTCTACATTTTAAGCATCAATTGCCATACACACATTGCAATTTTTATGAGCCAATATTCTTGAGAATTGAGAGTTGCCTTTAAAGAGCTTTGCTTGTTACTCATATCCACTCTTTAAGAGAGCTTTTGTTTGAGTGATTTTAAGTGTTGTTCATACACCTTATGGGAGGATTGTTCCCTTGTAGTAACTCACAAGAAGAGTGTTTTCTTTCTTGAGAGAAGTCTTGAAGTGAGGTATCTTCAAGCAAGTAGAGTTTCGTGTGACTCGAGCTCTAGGTTTGTATACGGTTTGTTAAGCACCCGGAAGCTTAACCTAGATAGTGAAATCTTCGCGAGAGCCTCTCGGAGGACTGGATTAGCCACACAAGTTGTGTGTGTGAACCAGTATAAAATTCGGTGTGTCCTTCATTCTTTCAATTCCGCAATTATTTCCTGCAAGTTTTTGATTTAGTCCATAAAACGCTATTCACCCCCTCTAACGTAGGGCACCTGTTCTAACAATTGGTTGCGGAGCCTAACTCTTTGAAAGACTTAATCGTTTGAGAGAAA
Organism: Turnera subulata; assembly: GCA_028386065.3. Taxonomy (NCBI): domain Eukaryota; kingdom Viridiplantae; phylum Streptophyta; class Magnoliopsida; order Malpighiales; family Passifloraceae; genus Turnera; species Turnera subulata. The sequence continues at coordinate 41,081 of JAKUCV010001680.1, read as the reverse complement.
CTTTCCATGGCTTCTTCAAGTAATTATGCAGGACTCTTCGAAGGACAATCAACCACTCGTCCACCGCTCTTTGATGGCACCAACTACAGCTACTGGAAAGAGAGGATGAGAATCTTCCTCCATTCCAAAAACTATGCTCTTTGTCGAATCATGATGATCGAAGAGCAAATTCCGACGAAGAAAGTTGGTGAAATCATAGTGCCAAAGACGGAGGAGGAGTATAACGTTGCAGACATTACTATGATTGATGGTCGTGATGGTTCTACTTGGAGGTTTTGGCCAACGGTACTTTGATACCCAATGACACTTGTTTGTGTCAGTTTTGTTGCTTGACCTATTCTCTAAATTTCGAGGACGAAATTTTGTTAAGTGGGGTAGAACTGTAACGCCCCAGATTTTCGGTATTTAATCATGTGAAATTTTCGATAATTTTGGGATCTAATTTCCCAATTCTGCCCTCACGGAATTCACGGGAACTATTTTCTTGTTCTTAATAAAATTTATTTCTAGTATGGTTCAATCATTTATTCCCAAGTATTAATTTTGTTTACCATTTAATAGTGTTTTGGATTAAAACACAAGATGAGGTGTAGTTTTTACTAAAACTACGTAGTTTTGGTAGAGCCAAAACCTTAAAAACACAAAGGGATGCGTTTTGACTTTGAGGTTGACCAGAGGAGGGGCTTGAAGACGAAGTGACGTCGTTTGGAAGCAAAACGATGCCGTTTTGCTTTTGAAGAAAACCCTAACCCTAGAGTGGAGGTATAAAAGGCATCTCTTTCTCCCTCTCTCCTCTCTTTTCTTTTCCTCCTCTTCTTTTTCCCCGAGCCACCGACTGGGTCTCCTTCTCCTCCCACGATTTCCACCCAGTTCTTCCTCCCCTCTCCCCCGAAAGTCCCCTCAACGGTTACCTAGAAACCGATTCACATAACTTCCGCTCTTACTCTTATTTTTTTACTTTTCTTTTCTCTTAAATCTCTTCTCTTCCCCGACCCTGCTGCCACTGTGTCCTTTCTCCCCCCTTCGGACCGCCACCGTTGCAGCCGGCTTCTTAGGGACGCGGAATGGAGGATGGGTGTGGGGTGGTTTGCGACGAGGTGGACCTGAGTTCGCCGCCGCCGCCCATTCCGAGCAGTCGTGCTCACGCCGTCTTCGTCGCTTGTGGTCGTTGTTGGGTTTCGGTGGTGGTCGGGTTTCAGTGGGTCGAGTGTGGGTTGTGGGCTGGTTCGCGACGGGGTTGATGTCATTTCCGCCGTTGCTAGTTGCTGGTAAGCCTCACCGTTTACCCTGTTCCATCTTCCACTTCTTTTTTTTATCTTGGGGCCGATTTATTAGAATGGTTGTTGTGTGGACTAACCGATTTGATTCGGTGTTTGTTTGGGTTTTGTTTCTGGATGTCTTCTTGTGGTTGTCTGGGCAGTCGTGCTGTGTCTGTGCACGGTGGATGAGGGTGGCGGTTTGAATCTGGTCGTAGTGGACGCGACGAGGCGAGGCGGTGCTGGCGGCTGGGTGCGTGGATGTTGGCGTGCTGCTCTCAGGTTTGAGAGTTCATCGACTTGTGAGTTTTTGGTCGTCTTTGTTGAATCCGGGTTCTGGCCGTTGCGGGTTTGTGTTCCGAGCAGTGAGGCTGCGTGTGGTTTACAGATCCATCCTAGCATTTGGGTTTTGTTTTCCGAGTAAGGATTCAATCCCTCAATTCTTTTCTTGTTTCGGTAATTGATGTCCTGTGGGTTGGTTTTTCTTGGATTGAATGATGGATGTGAGGTTCGGGTTTTGACAGCTTGTCGTGGGTTCTTTTCTTGGTTGCTGTTGGCTTTCTCCGGTGTGCCGGGGTACTGTTCCGGCGAGCCTGACCGGAATCCGGCGAGGCTCGGGAATTTCCAGCGAGGCTCGGGTTGCTGTTCCGGCAAGACATAGTCTCTTTTCCGGCATTTCATGGTAATTCTCGGTGTTGGCCGTTATTAGATTTTGTACATGTCATGTTGTGTAAATGCACTTAATTAATGTATTAAAATGATATGGACTTAGTGGAGACCGGGTGTGCGAGTTGTGAGTGGCGCGGCCGGAATATATTTCCTACGCGTTTAGAACCGTTAGGCCGAAAAGGTTGGGCTCGGGAGTTCAATTTGTCACGACTATGTTAACGGGCCGAGTCTAGGCCCAATAAATGTTAAGCGGAGTGTGTATGAGCTTTAGGCCCAATGACTAATGAAGTGGGCTTTAGGCCCAATGGCTTGTATTTAAGATGGGCTTTAGGCTCAATGGCTTTTATAGATAAGGGCTTTAGGCCCAACCACTAATATGGATATGGACCCTAGGCCCAAAGGAAGATAAAACCTATTGATTTAATTTAAGTGGACTTTTAGTCTCGGGCTAAGAATATAAGGTTGTTTGGGCTTAGACCTTGATGGTTTAGTAACGGGCCGTGGGCTACGGGATAAACTCAAGATCATACATTGGCATGCATTTATTTATTTGTGGTGAGTAAGCATCTTATATGATGTGTATATTCGTAGGACGTAATGGACATAGGAATATTGAGGCGGGTTGAGGCTTCGGCTTCCGAGGCAATTATCATGGCCCAGGTGAGGACTTATAAACCTTTGTATGCATTACTGCCTACAATGCTCGGTTAATTGTCTTGGAAAATAAAGTGGTATTATTTGTTTGGTCTTGAATGCTGTATGCATGCTTGCCTGTTGTGCTGATGTTGCTATTTGCAAAGTGTATTATGTTGATGATACCTATGACGTGGTGTGCCTGATTATGTGACCTGTTGTCCGATGTGATGTATTGTGCCTGCCTAGCATGACTTGTTTGGTTATGTTAAACACATGAGATATAGATTTGTGGTTTGTGTGGTGGATTGTGGGCTGGGGGCTGGACTTGAGAGTATGATATTAAATCCACACAACACTGTTTGATCATAACTTATGGCTCAACTCTTTAAGCATAATTGAGAATAAAAAACTATAATATTCTACTGTGGGGCTGTTGACTGGTTGGTTAGAGCGGGAAGTGATACCCCTCGGGATTTCATGCGGTTTAGCATGGTATATTCGAATTAGCATATGGGTCTGTTATGACCGGTTCTACCTCCCTCTTTCTATCTCCCCCTTTCTACCTCCCTCTTTCTCTCTCTCTCTCTCTCTCTCTCTCTCTCTATGATGGTATTTGGGCTTGGGCCCTGATTGTATTTGGGCTTATGCCCTGGTTGTATGATCAGACGGGACCGAGCTCGACGCACACAGTAGAGGGCCCTAATAAAATGTGCAAACCTAATAACAACGATAATAGAATAAGTAATGATTAGTGATGGTTTGTAGTCTGATAATGGTTTGTGTGTGTATTGTGACTTGTTTGTGCATTGTGATTGCTGTTGCCTGATGCCGGTGTACTTGTAGTTGATTTGTAATTGTATATTATTGGTTTATTTGTTTGTGGTGAGACAGTGGTTGGTCTCACCCCCTCACAGTCTTGTCACAGGTTAATTGTTCTTTGAGCAGTGGTACATAACAGCAGGTGGCGGTGCTTTCCTCCTCGGGTCGGATCCATAGGGTGCATTACATTCATATTTGTTTATGTATTTGTCTTCCGCTGCATACTCTATTTTGATATATTGTATTGTCTATATATTGCATAATTAATGATTTTCTTGATTTTATTGTATCCCGGGGCAGAAGGGCATTTTGGCCACTTCACATGATATAATTAATCTAATGGATAATTTGGAATACGGTGTTTCAGTTGATTATATTTTCGTGTCCCGGGAATGATAAGGGCAATTTAGTCATTTTATACTTAAACTATATTTTATATTGATAAATTTGGGACTCGGGCGTTTCAGTTGGTAGCGGAGCAGGCTGTAGATCTTTGGGGAAGTTCTAATATGTTCTGTGATCTTCCGTGCATATGTCTGTTCCTTCTTGAGTCGTTCGTTGCAATTGTCGTATGCATTCATATAGTGAGTCTTGCTATGGATCCGGTGGAGGACACACACCTGCTGGGGGTCGGAGTGACCCGGTATTGTTGTTGAACGACACGTTTATCCTTACAGCTTTGGCTGTAACAAAGTTAATTTTGTGGAATATCCACTGTTTTGTTAGAGTCGGTGTAGATTCTTGACTCTTTGCCTGTGTCCTTTGTCTATGTGAAACTGGCCAATACAAGTAAGAACCATCAATTTGTTTTTGGATGTTATATCTGTCAAGAGATGATCTGGTATGATTCTTGTGATTTTGTTGATCTTGGTGATCATGTTATGTGTGGTCTGATTACATAAATTTGAGGATTTGAAGTTACTTGTGAAATTATCTTATGGGTTAAATCTTGTTTGGGGTTCGAGATGATAAATTGTTGAATTAATCTGAGGATGATTTAATGATGTATTTGGGGAAATATCTTCTAAAGGTACTTGAGGCAAATAATTTGGTGAGTTCAGGGATATTAATGGTGATTGTGATAAGAAGGTTTTGATCATGAATGATGGCTGAAGTTGTAGTTCATGTGTTAGATGAGGATGCTAGGAGTATGGTTACATTGAGGTTTGATTTTGAGGTGATCTTGGGTGTTGTGATTCAATTGCTAAGTTATTAATTATTTGATGAGAGATACAGTGATGCTGTAAGTTCCTTAGCAAAGAAATTTTGGTGTTCGTGCTAGGAATGACTTGGGCGATAGACTTATAAGTATGAGTTATGCAATGATGGTTGAGTCTGGGGAATCTGCGGTATAGAATTTTAATTGTGATACTTCGGTAGTGATCGAATTCTAGTTCTTAAGGTATGTTCCGAAAATTATATTATATTGGCATTATTGGTGTATGGTAAAGGAAATATTTTGAGGCTTTGGATAAGAAATAAATATTATGGATTTTTGGGTTTTGAGGTATTCACAATGGGAGTGAAGATCTTGTTACTCAGGTAACAATTTTGGGTTCTGTACTTGAGAATAAGCTTTATGGATTAAAAGGTTTGATATACTTGGTTAAGTGATGATAAAAGAAATTGTTTATGGTTTTTGGTATTATCAATGGTGAAGATGGTTGGATAAAACTCTTGGGTTAGTGCTTTGATCTTATGCTTTTGATCATGTTTGGTTAGGTTGATGTTTGACTTGGTATTTCGGAGTTCTTGCTTGGAAATGTGATTGATGGTCGTGATGGTTCTACTTGGAGGTTTTGGCCAACGGTACTTTGATACCCAATGACACTTGTTTGTGTCAGTTTTGTTGCTTGACCTATTCTCTAAATTTCGAGGACGAAATTTTGTTAAGTGGGGTAGAACTGTAACGCCCCAGATTTTCGGTATTTAATCATGTGAAATTTTCGAAAATTTTGGGATCTAATTTCCCAATTCTGCCCTCACGGAATTCACGGGAACTATTTTCTTGTTCTTAATAAAATTTATTTCTAGTATGGTTCAATCATTTATTCCCAAGTATTAATTTTGTTTACCATTTAATAGTGTTTTGGATTAAAACACAAGATGAGGTGTAGTTTTTACTAAAACTACGTAGTTTTGGTAGAGCCAAAACCTTAAACACACAAAGGGATGCGTTTTGACTTTGAGGTTGACCAGAGGAGGGGCTTGAAGACGAAGTGACGTCGTTTGGAAGCAAAACGACGCCGTTTTGCTTTTGAAGAAAACCCTAACCCTAGAGTGGAGGTATAAAAGGCATCTCTTTCTCCCTCTCTCCTCTCTTTTCTTTTCCTCCTCTTCTTTTTCCCCGAGCCGCCGACCGGGTCTCCTTCTCCTCCCACGATTTCCTCCCAGTTCTTCCTCCCCTCTCTCCCGAAAGTCCCCTCAACGGTTACCTAAAAACCGATTCACATATCTTCCCCTCTTACTCTTATTTCTTTACTTTTCTTTTCTCTTAAATCTCTTCTCTTCCCCGACCCATCTCGACCCTGCTGCCACTATGTCCTTTCTCCCCCCTTCGGACCGCCACCGTTGCAGCCGGCTTCTTAGGGACGCGGAATGGAGGATGGGTGTGGGGTGGTTTGCGACGAGGTGGACCTGAGTTCGCCGCCGCCACCCAGTTCCGAGCAGTCGTGCTCACGCCGTCTTCGTCGCTTGTGGTCGTTATCGGGTTTCGGTGGTGGCCGGGTTTGATTGGGTCGAGTGTGGGTTGTGGGCTGGTTCGAGATGGGGTTGATGTCATTATCGCCGTTGCTAGTTGCTGGTAAGCCTCACCGTTTACCCTGTTCCTTCTTCCTCTTCTTTTTTTGAACTTGGGGCCGATTTATTAAACGGGGGTTGTTGTGTGGACTAACCGATTTGATTCGGTGTTTGTTTGGGTTTTGTTTCTGGATGTCTTCTTGTGGTTGTCTGGGCAGTCAGGCTGTGTCTGTGCACGGTGGATGAGGGTGGCGGTTTGAATCTGGTCGTAGTGGACGCGACGAGGCGAGGTGGTGCTGGCGGCTGGGTGCGTGGATGTTGGCGTGCTGCTCTTAGGTTTGAGAGTTCATCGACTTGTGAGTTTTTGGTCGTTTTTGTTGAATCGGGTTCTGGCCGTTGCGGGTTTGTGTTCCGAGCAGTGAGGCTGCGTGTGGTTTACAGATCCATCTTAGCATTTGGGTTTTGTTTTCCGAGTAAGGATTCAATCCCTTAATTCTTTTCTTGTTTCGGTAATTGATGTCCTGTGGGTTGGTTTTTCTTGGTTTGAATGATGGATGTGAGGTTCGGGTTTTGACAGCTTGTCGTGGGTTCTTTTCTTGATTGCTGTTGCCTTTCTCCGGTGTACCGGGGTGCTGTTCCGGCGAGGCTCGAGAATTTTCCGGCGAGGCTCGGGTTGCTGTTCCGGCAAGACATAGTCTCTTTTCCGGCATTTCATGGTAATTCTCGGTGTTGGCCGTTATTAGATTTTGTACATGTCATGTTGTGTAAATGCACTTAATTAATGTATTAAAACAATATGGACTTAGTGGAAACCGGGTGTGCGAGTTGTGAGTGGCGCGGCCGGAATATATTTCCGACGCGTTTAGAACCGTTAGGCCGAAAAGGTTGGGCTCGGGAATTCAATTTGTCACGACTATGTTAACGGGCCAAGTCTAGGCCCAATAAATGTTAAGCGGAGTGTGTATGAGCTTTTGGCCCAATGACTAATGAAGTGGGCTTTAGGCCCAATGGCTTGTATTTAAGATGAGCTTTAGGCTCAATGGCTTTTATAGATAAAGGCTTTAGGCCCAACCACTAATATGGATATGTACCCTAGGCCCAAAGGAAGATAAAACCTAATGATTTAATTTAAGTGGACTTTTAGTCTCGGGCTAAGAATATAAGGTTGTTTGGGCTTAGACCTTGATGGTTTAGTAACGGGCCGTGGGCTACGGGATAAACTCAAGATCATACATTGGCATGCATTTATTTATTTGTGGTGAGTAAGCATCTTATATGATGTGTATATTCGTAGGACGTAATGGACATAGGATTATTGAGGCGGGTTGAGGCTTCGGCTTCCGAGGCAATTATTATGGCCCAGGTGAGGACTTATAAACCTTTGTATGCATTACTGCCTACAATGCTCGGTTAATTGTCTTGGAATATAAAGTGGTATTATTTGTTTGGTCTTGAATGCTGTATGCATGCTTGCCTGTTGTGCTGATGTTGCTATTTGCAAAGTGTATTATGTTGATGATACCTATGACGTGGTGTGCCTGATTATGTGACCTGTTGTCCGATGTGATGTATTGTGCCTGCCTAGCATGACTTGTTTGGTTATGTTAAACACATGAGATATAGATTTGTGGTTTGTGTGGTGGATTGTAGGCTGGGGGCCGGACTTGAGAATATGATATTAAATCCACACAACACTGTTTGATCATAACTTATGGCTCAACTCTTTAAGCATAATTGATAATAAAATACTATAATAATTCTACTGTGGGGCTGTTGAACGGTTGGTTCGAGCGGGAAGTGATACCCCTCGGGATTTCATGCGGTTTAGCATGGTATATGCGGATTAGCATATGGGTCTATTATGACCGGTTCTACCTCCCTCTTTCTACCTCCCCCTTTCTACCTCCCTCTTTCTCTCTGATGGTATTTGGGCTTATGCCCTGGTTGTCTGATCAGACGGGACCGAGCTCGACGCACACAGTAGAGGACCCTAATAAAATATTCAAACCTAATAACAACAATAATAGAATAAGTAATGATTAGTGATGGTTTGTAGTTTGATAATGACTTGTGTGTGTATTGTGACTTGTTTGTGCATTGTGGTTGTTGTTGCCTGATGCCGGTGTACTTGTAGTTGATTTGTAATTGTATATTATTGGTTTATTTGTTTGTGGTGAGACAGTGGTTGGTCTCACCCCCTCACAGTCTTGTCACAAGTTAACTGTTCTTTGAGCAGTGGTGCATAACAGCAGGTGGCGGTTCTTTCCTCCTCGGGTCGGATCCATAGGGTGCATTACATTCATATTTGTTTATGTATTTGTCTTCCGCTGCATACTCTATTTTGATATATTGTATTGTCTATATATTGCATAATTAATGATTTTCTTGATTTTATTGTATCCTGGGCAGAAGGGCATTTTGGCCACTTCACATGATATAATTAATCTAATGGATAATTTGGGATACGGTGTTTCAATTGATTATATTTTCGTGTCCCGGGAATGATAAGGGCAATTTAGTCATTTTATACTTAAACTATATTTTATATTGATAAATTTGGGACTCGGGCGTTTCATGTGCAGTCAACCCCGATGATTACCGGAGAATCTCTTGCTGCACAACCGCAAAAGAAATGTGGGATAAGCTGGTGGTCACCTACGAAGGAACTGACCAGGTTCGTGAGGCCAAAATCGACTCCCTCACTGCAGATTACGAACTCTTTCAAATGAAGGAGAACAAGGAAATAGAGGAGATGTTCGAACGATTTTCCGAAATTGTAAATAACCTTCATGCTCTCAAGAAGGTCTACTCCGACAAGGACTTGGTCAGAAAAGTCCTTAGATGCCTCACTCCCGAATGGCGTTCTAAAGCCGACGCAATCTATGAAAACATCGGGACTTTGAACACAACCATTGACAGTCTTAGAGGTAATCTTCTAACCTATGAGACTACTATTCTTAAACCTTCTTTGCAGGAACCAAAGAAGAAGGAGATTGCTCTCAAAGTTTCCACCTCCAAGACGCAAGAGCTCTCTGAATTGGACTCCAGCGATGACGATCAAGAACTCGGACTTGTCATCCGTAAATTCCACAAATTCATGAAGACGGAATTTGAAAAGAAAGGAAGAAAGATGTCCGGTCCACCCAAGTGCTATGGATGAGGAGAGGTTGGGCACATCAAGCCTAAGTGCCCCAAGGCAAAGGATGGAAAAGAAAAGAAGCCCTATAGGAAGCAAAGGGCGTACATTTCTTGGGTAGGCGATTCCGGCAATGAATCATCCGACAGCGATGAAGAAGAGACGACCAACCTATGTCTCATGGCAAAGGAAGAAGAACCGGAAGAGGTAAGTACCACTTCTCTAAATGAAGATTTTACACATGAAGAATTGCAACATGCATTTGATGAGCTTTATAGTGAATACATTTCTGTTTCTAAAGTCAATAAGAGTTTAAAGAAACAAATTACAACTTTAGAAAATGACGTTGAATAGTTGTCTAATGAAAATGTAAAGCTTAAAGAAGAGAATAAATTCTACGAAAAGAAGAGTGCTAATGAACCGGAAAGTCTAATTAAGGAATGCGCATCATGTAAATCACTAAAGGAACAAGTTGGAGAACTTGAAGCAAAAACTAAGGAGTGTTCATCATGCATATCTTTAAGGGAACAAGTTGAGCAACTTGAAACAACTTTAAAGAAGTTTAATACCCCTCAAAAGAACCTAAATTCTCTCTTGGGTAATTTTGCAATCAACCAAACATGGAGTAGGATTCAAAAATGAGCCTAAGAAGAAGAAAATTGAGAATAAGCCTAGGAAACCTAAGGTTCAACCTAAGGAAAACAAGGTAAGTAAAGTGCACAAACATAGGCAACATAGTAACTATTATCAACCTAGATGGATGCACAACCCAAACGTTATTTGCCATTATTGCAATAGAATAGGACACATTGCTCCTGTTTGCTTTACTAGGCATAGGCATTGGGCGCAAGAAGAAGCTCATTACCATTATGCTCCTAACACTCAAGGACCCAAGAAGATTTGGGTACCAAAATCTCATTGATTTGCTTTTGTAGGCATGCTTGAAGGCATCAAGTGTACTTTGGTACCTTGATAGCGGATGCTCCAAGCACATGATCGGAGAAGCGTCCAAGTTCTTGCAAATTAAGCCATCAAATGGAGGAAACGTTGTCTTTGGAGACAACAACAAAGGAAAGATCATCGGCATTGGCTCGGTTGGTAAAAATGAATCTTCCTCCATTGATGATGTTTTACTTGTTAAAGGTCTTAAACACAATCTCTTGAGCATAAGTCAATTATGTGACAGGGGAAATCGTGTGATTTTTGATTCCAAGTCATGCACCGTAGAACGTCTTAGTGATAATAAGATCATTCTACATGGTGATAGAATTGACAACATTTATATGGTTAACTTGGAAGAGTCTTCATCAAAGTTTTCAAAATGTCTAATGAGCAAAGAAGATGATATGTGGTTATGGCATCGTAGAATAGCTCACGTTAATATGAAGATATTAAACAAATTGGTGACTCAAGACTTAGTGGTTGGTATTCCAAAGATTAAATTTGAGAAGGATTCTATATGTGATGCATGTCAAAAAGGGAAGCAAGTGAGAGCTTCGTTCAATTCCAAGAACGTTGTCTCAACATCTAGACCACTTCAACTTTTGCACATGGATCTCTTTGGTCCCTCACAAACCAAAAGCTTTGGAGGTAACTATTATGCCTTTGTAATTGTTGATGATTACACAAGATACACTTGGACCTTATTTCTTACACATAAAAGTGAAGCATTTAATGTTTTCAAGAGCTTCTTTAAGAAAGTTGAAAATGAAAAAGATTGCTCATTTGCTTGCATTAGAAGTGATCATGGAGGTGAATTCGAAAACAATCAATTTTCAACTTTTTGTGATATACATGGCAATGAGCATGATTTCTCAGCCCCTCGGACACCACAACAAAATGGCGTTGTCGAACGCAAGAATCGGTGTCTTGAGGAAATGGCAAGAACAATGCTCAATGAGGCTAAAATTCCCTAGTATTTCTGGACTGATGCAGTGAGTACGACCTGCTATATGTTAAACCGAGCAATCATTAGGCCAATACTCATGAAAACGCCCTATGAATTATACAAGGGAAGAAAGCCTAACATTTCTCATTTACGAGTCTTTGGATGCAAATGTTTTGTTCATAATAATGGGAAAGACAATTTGAGAAAATTCGATGCAAAATCTGATGAAGGCATCTTTCTCGGTTATTCATTGCGTAGCCAAGCGTATAGAGTCTTCTATAAACGTACCTTAAGTGTTGAGGAGTCCCCTCATGTTGTGTTTGCAGAAAATGATACACGCTTGGCGAGAAAGGATTTATGTGATGATCTTGTAGGTACACTTGAGAAGATGTCATTGGACGATAAGGAAGAAGAAGAACAAAACAACTTACCAAAAGTGGGATACACCCCTGCAGAGGCAAGCTCTCAACACGAAGCAGCTAATCCAGAGGAGAACACTCAAAACACAACGGTTGATATCAACCAAGAATTACCTAGAGAATGGCGAGAGTCTAAAGACCATCCTCTTGACACGGTAATAGGTGATATCAACCGCGGGGAAGCACTCGTAATTCTCTTCGAAACACTATAGGTCATATGGCATTTGTTTGACAAATTGAGCCTACAACCATTTCTGAAGCAATTAATGATGAATATTGGACCTTGGCTATCCAAGAAGAGCTAAATAAATTTAAATGTAATGATGTTTGGAAATTGGTTCCAAGGCCCATTGATCATACAATAATTGGCACGAAATGGGTGTTTAGAAATAAACTAGAAGAAAATGGCAACATAACTAGAAACAAAGCTAGGTTAGTAGCAAAAGGTTACAATCAAGAAGAGGGAATTGATTTTGAAGAAACATATGCACCTGTTGCACGCTTAGAAGCTATTCGCCTATGGCTTGCATTTGCATTATCAATGAACTTTAAACTGTATCAAATAGATGTCAAAAGTGCATTTCTAATTGGCTTCATTCAAGAAGAAGTGTATGTTAATCAACCCCCAGGCTTTGAAGAACATGCATTTCCTGATCATGTTTTCAAACTTAAGAATGCACTCTAAGGTCTTAAGCAAGCCCCTAGAGCTTGGTATGAACGCTTGAGCAAATTTCTTTTGGACAATGAGTTCAAAAGGGGGAAGGTTTATACTACACTCTTTATTAAAAGTAAAAACAATGACATCCTCTTAGTAAAAATTTATGTAGATGACATTATTTTCGGTGCTACTAACATGTCCTTGTGTAAGGAATTTTCTGCTATGATGACCAGCGAATTTGAGATGTCGATTATGGGAGAATTGACCATCTTTTTGGACCTACATGTCAAACAAATGAAGGAAGGCACATTCATCTCACAATCAAAGTATTGCAAGGAATTGCTTAAGTGCTTTGAAATGGATTGATCAAAGGAAATGGCTACACTAATGAGCACTTCCGAACATCTAGATAAGGATGAGAAAGGTAGGGAAGTTGAGGTCAAAAAGTATCGAGGTATGATCGGATCCCTTCTCTACTTAACTGCTAGTAGGCCGGACATTATGTTTAGTGTTTGCTTATGTGCTAGGTATCAATCATGTCCTAAAGAGTCTCATCTTAAGGCAATTAAAAGAATTATGAAATACCTAATAGGCACAATTAATGTTGGACTATGGTATCCTAAAGGTTCTACACTTCAACTCATAGGCTATTCTGACTCAGACTTTGACGGATGCAAACTAGATCGTAAAAGTACTAGTGGAACTTGTCACTTACTTAGCAGCTCCTTAGTTTCTTGGTTTAGTAAAAAACAAGCTAGTGTAGCCTTATCCACCACCGAGGCAGAATACATTACAGCTGGTAGTTGTTATGCTAAAATCATTTGGATGAAACAACAACTTGAGGATTATGGTCTTAACATCAATCACATTCCTCTTAGGTGTGACAATACTAGTGCCATAAGTCTAACTAAGAATCCATTCTTACATTCAAGGACTAAACATATTGACATTAGACATCACTTTATTAGAGATTATGTTCTCAAGGGAGACATAGCTATTGAATTTGTGGACACAAAATTTCAACTGGCCGATATTTTCACGAAACCCTTAAAGAAAGAGTCATTCTTTCGAATTCGAAATGAACTAGGAATACTTGACTCAACATTGATCTAATTTATGCATTTTCGTATGGTTTTATCACATTCATTCACTAGTGACTTGAGCGTCGGAGTGTTTTCTTAGTTATTTTGCAGGTACCCCTCATTTAGGCAAAAAGACAGCGGGAACAAGAGTGTCGAGACTATCCAACATCGATGTTCTCTAACAAAACATCGATGTTTGGCCAATACAAACCTGGACCCGAGGCTGTAAAACATCGATGTTGAGTATCAAACATCGATGTTGAGTGGACTGGAGACATTTCAGATTCTGTCTAGAGGCTCACCAACATCGATGTTGCCCCTATGAACATTGATGTTTGTCTGTTAACTTTCAAAAAAAATAGCCATTGGATCCTAATTTCAGCACTCCAACAGCTCTATTTTGGACTCCCCTATATAAATGATGCTTCCTTCTCTCATTTACATACTCACTACTGTTCATTCATTTTCTAAACTCTTCTCTCCTTTTTTACCTCTCATGTCTCTTCAATTTCAATAAAGAATTTGCCATTGTTATTTTCTTTTTGCTAATGCCAAAAGGGAGAAGATAAGAGAAAGAAGTATATGCACCAAGTTAGGGGGAATCATAGTTTGCAAAACATAGGGGGAATTAACCTCACTTATGAATGCATAAAACCTGACATATACTCCTATTTGTTTGTCAATATCAAAAAGGGGGAAATTGTTGGAACTCATGACTCCTTGTCTCATTTCAGGGTTTTGATATTGGCAAACCAAGCATGACTCACAATGATGCCAATCATGAAGTAAAAAGAAATCAATCAAGAAGAAAAGAGCACAAGAATTGAAGTAACAAGAAAGAAGAGTTAGGAACTCAAATTGTACAAAGGTTAAACACTCAATTCTTCTAAGACATTGGCTCAAAACAAAATCAATTTTACTTATGCATTCAATAGCATCCTTTCAATCATGAAATGCTTTTTGAGCAATGAACATCGATGTTCTGATTTCAGACATCGATGTTCCTGCCTTCAAACAATCTTTCAAAACAGGCAGTAGCTCAGAACATCGATGTTGGAATCCCAAACATCGATGTTCTCAAGACCGTTGCACTTGAAAAATGTTTTGCAACAACAAAACATCGATGTCCAAATTTGAGACTGTTAGTGTAATATGCCCAAAAGCCAATCATGGATGATTATTTGTAGTCATGTATACACATTAAGGTTATTCCAATAAGTATCGTTTATGAGATAAACGCTTGCACATACTTATAACCCTAGAATATATATATATATTTGATATATTCTTAAATGTCCCTAGTCGATTATTATTGTGGATGGGTTGTAATAATAAATTAAGACTAGCGTATGTTGAGAATTGCATATGTGATATGAATTCTACATACGGGTACAAGTTGGAGAACTTGTGGACTGGACCGACCCACATAAGAACCCTACATGGAACGTTATATGTATGTCATTAGTGGTTCTTGTAGATGTAATTGTCCTCCGACTTGAGATCGTCAAGGTATCCAACATATGAATCATGTACTTTGATATTATTCCTAGTCATCCGTAACTGGGTGGACATAAGGGTAATCATTGGGTATATGCCGAGTATGTAGTGGGTTTTGATTGATGAAGAGGGGATTCATCCGACCCATATAACGGGTATATTATCGTATGGTTTCTTGATAGAGTTGAACTGTTAAATGCATGGCCATGCTCGGATTAGGTGATATGCTGATATCACGGGTATCCGTTTTATACAGTTAACTCGGGGATCAAGAAACATAGATTAAACATATACGAGATTGACATATTCCATGTCTCATCTTTGATCTAGATAATGGGACGAAGGGACGATGACATATTCCGAGGCATAGAGAATCAGTATTGATCTTGTCGTTCGGGTAGCAATGATGTGTTGCTAGATGCCGCTCTTTGCTTATAATTGTAAAATGAGTTTTTACAATTATTGCCGGATGTTACAAGTGCCTACAGGGTCACACACATAGAACCGTTGATTCGAGCAGGTGGTTAAACCGTGGTTAGACCATGGTTGGACCGGGTGTGGTTGGACCGTGGTTGGACCAGGGTCGTTTTGGGTTGGTTTGATTCACCAAGCATCAGATTAGTGGAGCCATTATTGCAGCCATGTGATGAATATTCCCACTAAGAGTTAGTGGAAACATGTTGGCCACTTTGTCATGCCTTTGTGAGTTGGCATGCACATGCTTTGGCTAAGGCATTATTCTTCACACTTTGGGTTGCCTATTGAATGTGATGGTGTCTGAAAAATCTGAGCTTTAGAGTGTCTAGAGTATCCTTGAGAGTTTCAGAACATACACATCATTCTCTTCATTCTTTGTGAAAGAAAGAAGAACACAAACACCACAAACACAAGCACCCGCTTCTTGTTGCTAGCACATCAGTTCGGGTGAGCTCGGGATTGGATTCATGTGACGATTCCAAGCCGGTCACGGTTTGTGTGGATACCGTAGAGGGGTGAGGCTTTTGTCTAGCTCTAGTTGATTCTGTTCTACAGTTGGGTGAAAGACCTCAACCGAACAAGGTATGTAAATTTTGTTATACGGTTTATGCATGCTTCACTTGGTTCTTGGCTAAGTTTCCTTGCTTCCGCTGCTTGTTGTGCTTGGT
Source organism: Turnera subulata (assembly GCA_028386065.3). Taxonomy (NCBI): domain Eukaryota; kingdom Viridiplantae; phylum Streptophyta; class Magnoliopsida; order Malpighiales; family Passifloraceae; genus Turnera; species Turnera subulata. The sequence continues at coordinate 25,137 of JAKUCV010001680.1, read as the reverse complement.
ATATGAATGTCATATAGCTTAGGGAAACTTACAGTGGTAGCAGAGCCTCTTGTGAAGCTCTAAACCGAAATCATGTGCATATGTTGATATGTTCATGCAAATATATATGATATGTTATATGTGATGTAGCATGATCTTTATATGTTGAATTCAATTTGTATATGTGATATGTATGTTGAAGTTGGATGTGTCAAAAGTGTTTTGACAATATGAACTTGATTGGTATGTGATATCAATCAAGGAGTTATTGGCAGTAAGTCGAAGGGGTTCGACAAAACGAAAATCGATTGTCAGTTTGTGTAAGGAACGATTGTCGTTCTAGTGCAGCAGGGCCACAACATCGATGTTCACCAGATGAACATCGATGTTCACCAGATGAACATCGATGTTCACACTATATTTGCCTTGGCTGAGACCACAGGACATCGATGTTCATCAGTTGAACATCAATGTTCTGTGTAGTCTGGCCTTGGCAGAGAACATTGAACATCGATGTTCATGAGATGAACATCGATGTCCTATGTAGGTTGGCCTTGGCAGATTCACATGAACATCGATGTTCAAGGGTTGAACATCGATGTCCAAGCCTTGTGAGATTTGTTTGAGATTCCAGAGACCAAATAACATCGATGTTGACATTATAACATCGATGTCCTTGTGTTCAAGAATCTCAAACATCGATGTTTAAAGGTTAGACATCGATGTTAAAATGCTACTGCCAAGTTTTGGACCTTCGGAACTTTCCAACATCGATGTCCGAGAGTTGAACATCGATGTTCTTGAGCTCTGCCAAGTAGTTTGGACTTCCAGAGCCTTAAGGACATCAATGTTGATGACAGGACATCGATGTCCTAGTGTTCCAGAGGCCATTTGACATCGATGCTCATGACAGGACATCGATGTCCTAGAATACCCACATCGATGTTGTGGGAACTAGTGACTTGAATAGCCAATTAAGGGCCGATGGAGGCCAAATTGGTGTCTGGCCTGAACAAAAACGTTGTATCTCTACTTCTTAGCTTTCCAGGGACACCAAGTTTGCACAAATCCGAGCTCTACAGCTCTGGATATAGCCGATATACTGAGTACTGCCAAAATCTTGAACTTTCAGAATCTCAACAACA
>JAKUCV010001680.1:4318-23919 GCA_028386065.3 Turnera subulata | reverse complement strand
TGCGAGTGGATAATTGTAATATCTCGACTGCTTGTTGTGGGTTTGGACTTAACTAGGTTATCTTAATAGGATTAAGGACCTAGAGGCAAGGGTTGAGCAAGTCTATAAGATAGACATGGACAAGGTGTTGTTCACTCAACTATCCAAGAGTTACATAGAGATGTAATTGACAAGAGTTGTCTACCTAAATAGCTATGATGTCGGTGATCAGCCCTCGCTGACTTATGTTGTAGTGAAATATGGATCTTGGCCTACTTATATAATTGTCTTGATTTATGTAGTAGGAGCACATTTAATAGAATTCCTTATTAAATGATTTGTATGCATGACTATTATTTGTGTGAGTTGATCATTGTTGTAGAATTACCATAGCACAAAACACTAGGATTTATTATTGCGATTGGTCCTTGAGTAGGACAAGCTGAATAGGAATAGTTTCCTAGAGTGGCATCACATTTTGAGGATAGTCATCAAACAAGAAAAATTTGTATGTCCTTGAAGGGCCTGTTCTTAATGGATTGGCGCTTAATGCTTCTAGGGCAGAAGTAGATGCTTGCGAGAAGCATGTTGATGATGCATTGGATGTTGCATGCCTTATGCTAATTTCCATAGACTCTGAGCTTCAGAAGCAAGATGAGAACATGTGGGCGTTCGATATGATCGAACACCTGAAAATGCTCTGAGGAGAGCAAGCAAGGCATTGGAGGTACGAGACCTCTAAGGCATTGTTCCAATGCAAAATGGCTGAGTTATCACCCGTTAGACCTCATGTGCTCAAGAGGTTTAGATACATTGAGAGCCCTTAGGGTCTTGGTTTCCTTGGAAAAGGAAAGGGTAAAGCAAAGTTTGAGAAGAAGAAGAAATGTACCAAAAGGTTTGGTACATGTGCATCTTCTTGTTCTCATGTGCTGAAACCCAATGGTGGTGTTGCAAAGGTAGGAAATTGTTTCCGTTGCAACAAACCAGGCCATTAGAAGCAAAACTGCCCTGTTTACCTTGAAGAGGTAAAGAAGCAAAAGGGAAGTGAGACTTCCGCTTCAAGTATTTTGTTTTAGAGGCCAATATCTCTACCTTTGCATCATGGGTATTAGATACCAGATGTGGTTCTCACATTTGTAGAAATGTGTAGGAACTGAGAAAGAGTGGGAGATTGCCTAAGGATGTGATAGACCTACACCTCAGAATTGGAGCAAGAGTTGCTACATTAGTCGTGGGGACTTTCTATCTATCCTTACCGAATGGTTTGCTTTTAGAACTGGACAATTGTTATTATGTGCCTACCATAAGCAAGAATTTGATTTCTGTGTCTTGTGTGGACAAGAAAAGTTTTATTGAGAATAAAGAACAATTGTTGTTCTATTTATTTCAATGAAATTTATGGTGGTGCATTTTTGGTTTGTATGTTCTAAACCTAGTAACGCCTATCTATAACATTAATACGAAGAAGGTTAGATTACATGATTCTAGTGAAACCTATCTCTGGCATAGTCGTTTAGCACACATAAACGAGACTCGTATTCCTAAACTCCATAAAGTTGGATTTTTAGACTCATTTGATTTTGAATCATATGAGACATATGAGTCATGTTTATTAGGAAAAATGACTAAGGCTTCCTTTACAGGTAAAGGTGAAGAGCTTCGGACTTGCTAGGTCTAATACATACTGATGTATGCGGACCAATGTCTACACAGGCTAGAGATGGTTTTCAATACTTCATTACATTTACTGATGACTTCAGTAGATACGACTATGTGTATCTAATGAGACACAAGTCGGAATCCTTTGAAAAGTTCAAAGAATTTAAGAATGAAGTACAGAATCAACTCGAGAAAAGTATTAAGATGCTTCGATCAGATCGAGGCGGTGAATACTTAGACCGAGGTTTTCTTGACTATCTAAGGGATTGTTGTATAGTATCACAACTCACTCCACCGGGTACGCCTCAATGGAATGGCGTATCCGATAGGAGGAACAGAACCTTGTTGGACATGGTTCGTTCTATGATGAGTCAAGCTGACCTTCTTTTTCCTCTTAAGGACATGTATTATTGAGTGTTGCATTTCACTTAACCATGTTCCATCTAATCGGTTGGATAGACATCATATGGGATATGGACTGGGAAGCGTCCCAATTTGTCTTTTATGAGGATTTGGGGTTGTGAGGCTTACGTGAGACGTGAAGCTTCGGATAAACTTGGCCCAAAATCCGAGAAGTGCCTATTAGTAGGTTACCCTAAGAAAACTAAAGGGTATAACTTCTATAATCCCACCGACCACAAAGTGTTTGTTGCTCAGAATGCTATTTTTCTAGAAAAGTGTCTATTTATAGAAGAATGAGTGGGAGGAAAATAGAACTCGAAGAAGTTCGAGATATAGAGGCTGAGATGGAACAAGGACAGGATCCGCAAGTTGTTGTGGATGAGAATCCTGTACCTCTAACACATGGACCGCGTAGGTCAGATAGGATTCGGTATGAGCCCGAGAGATATGGATTTCTCGTGACTCATACCGGTGAACTGATGCGCATAGATGAGGATGAGCCCACTACCTATCAGCAGGCCGTTACGGGTCCGGACTCCCAGAAGTGGCTAGAAGCCATGAATTCGGAAATGGAATCCATGTATCAAAACAAGGTATGGACCTTGGTTGATCCGCCCGAAGGGGTAAAACCCATAGGGTGCAAGTGGGTCTTTAAGAAAAAGACCGACATGGATGGTAATGTGATTACCTATAAAGGGCGGTTGGTTGCGAAAGGTTTCAGACAAGTTCATGGTATAGACTATGATGAAACCTTCTCACCAGTTGCCATGGTTAAATCCATCCGGATTCTTTTGGCTATAGTCGCATACCATGATTATGAGATATGGCAAATGGATGTCAAAACCGCTTTCCTTAATGGAAATCTTCTAGAGGATGTGTATATGACACAACCTGAGGGTTTTGTTGATCCAAAGAATGCCAATATGGTATGCAAGTTGCAAAGGTCCATTTATGGACTAAAGCAAGCTTCTAAGAGTAGGAATCTTCATTTTAATGATGTAATCAAAGAATTTGGTTTCATTAAAAGTAAAGTTCATGTGTTTACAAAAGGTTAGTGGGAGCACTATTGTTTTCTTGTTGTTGTAGGTCGACGACATCCTACTTATTGAGAATGATATTCCGACACTAAAGTCTGTAAAGACTTGGCTAGGAAAGAATTTCTCAATGACGGACTTAGGAGAAGCTGCCTAAGTGTTAGGTATTAAGATCTATAGAGATAGATTCAAAAGACTTTTCGGGCTAAGTCAGAGTACATATGTTGACAAGGTGCTAAAGAGGTTTAGCATGCAAGATTCCAAGAAGGTTTTCTTGCCCATGTCACAAGGCATATCTCTCTCAAAGAGTCAATGTCCTAGTATGATTAGAGAGAGAGAGTGGATGAGTAAGATCCCTTGTGCTTCGGCAATAGGATCTATCATGTATGCCATATTATGTACTCGACCGAATGTCGCTTATGCTCTGAGTGTCACGAGCAGATGCCAATCTGATCCCGGTGAAAGTCACTAGACAGCAGTTATATATCCTTAAGTACTTGAGAAGCACTAAGGAAGCATTCCTGGTTCACGGAAGCGTTAATGGGCTTGTTGTAAAGTGTTATAAAGATGCTTGCTTCCAAACTGACAGGGATGATTTTATATCGCAATCAATTTATGTGTTTTTCTTGGATGTGGCGCTGTTTGCTGGAAGAGTTCCAGGCAAGAAACAGTTGCTGACTCTACAACTGTGGCTGTACAAAGTTCTGTTTGAGAACTATGTAGCAAATCTTTTGACTGAGCCCCTCACACAGCTGAAGCATGATGGTCAAGCTAAATCCACATGTATGAGATATACGGATGATTGGCTTTAGTGCAAGTGGGAGATTGTTAGTGTAATATGCCCAAAAGCCAATCATGGATGATTATTTGTAGTCATGTATACACATTAAGGTTATTCCAATAAGTATCGTTTATGAGATAAACGCTTGCACATACTTATAACCCTAGAATATATATATATATTTGATATATTCTTAACTGTCCCTAGTCGATTATTATTATGGATGGGTTGTAATAATAAATTAAAACTAGCATATGTTGAGAATTGATATGTGATATGAATTCTACATACGGGTACAAGTTGGAGAACTTGTGGACTGGACCGACCCACATAAGAACCCTACATGGAACGTTATATGTATGTCATTAGTGGTTCTTATAGATGCAATTGTCCTCCGACCTGAGATCGTCAAGCTATCCAACATATGAATCATGTACTTTGATATTATTCCTAGTCATCCGTAACTGGGTGGACATAAGGGTAATCATTGGGTATATGCTGAGTATGTAGTGGGTTTTGATTGATCAAGAGGGGATTCGTCCGACCCATATAACGGGTATATTATCGTATGGTTTCTTGATAGAGTTGAACTGTTAAATGCATGGCCATGCTCGGATTAGGTGATATGTTGATATCACGGGTATCCGTTATATACAGTTAACTCGGGGATCAAGAAACATAGATTAAACATGTACGAGAATGACATATTCCATGTCTCGTGTTTGATCTAAATAATGGGACGAAGGGACGATGACATATTCCGAGGCATAGAGAATCAGTACTGATCTTGTCGTTCGGGTAGCAATGATGTGTTGCTAGACGCCGCTCTTTGCTTATAATTGTAAAATGAGTTTTTACAATTATTGTCGGATGTTACAAGTGCCTACAGGGTCACACACATAGAACCGTTGATTCGAGCAGGTGGTTGAACTGTGGTTAGACCATGGTTGGACCGGGTGTGGTTGGACCGTGGTTGGACCAGGGTCGTTTTGGGTTGGTTTGATTCACTAAGCATCAGATTAGTGGAGCCATTATTGCAGCCATGTGATGAATATTCCCACTAAGAGTTAGTGGAAACATGTTGGCCACTTTGTCATGCCTTTGTGAGTTGGCATGCACATGCTTTTGGCTAAGGCATTATTCTTCACACTTTGGGTTGCCTATTGAATGTGATGGTGTCTGAAAAATCTGAGCTTTAGATGTCTAGAGTATCCTTGAGAGTTTTAGAACATACACATCATTCTCTTCATTTTTTGTGAAAGAAAGAAGAACACAAACACCACAAACACAAGCACCCGCTTCTTGTTGCTAGCACATCAGTTCGGGTGAGCTCGGGATTGGATTCTTGTGACGATTCCAAGTTGGTCACGGTTCGTGTGGATACCGTAGATGGGCGAGACTTTTGTCTGGCTCTAGCTGATTCTGTTCTACAGTTGGGTGAAAGACCTCAACTGAACAAGGTATGTAAATTTTGTTATACGGTTTATGCATGCTTCACTTGGTTCTTGGCTAAGTTTCCTTGCTTCCGCTGCTTGTTGTGCTTGGTATATGAATGTCATATAGCTTAGGGAAACTTACAGAGACATTGATGTTCCATCAATTAATGTCTTTAAATTGATTTTCGCCGAACCAAATGAACATCGATGTTCTTCAAGTAAACATCGATGTTCCCATGATGATGCTTTCAAAATGATTTCACAGAACCAAATGAACATCGATGTTCTTCAAGTAAACATCGATGTCCCCATGATCATCAGCTTTTTAATGATTTTGTCGAACCAAATGAACATCGATGTTCTAGTGACCGTTGGTCTCAATAATTCATATTTACTGGCAAAACATCGATGTTCCCTTTGGTAAACATCGATGTTCTCATGACCGTTGGTGCAATAATTCAAATTTACTGGCCAAACATCGATGTTCTAAGTTTAAACATCGATGTTGTGCCGTTGTGAGCAGACACCTTTTTCAACTCCCCATGCTGTTTTGTCTAAAGGTATTTTGGATTGATTCCATAACGATCATACATGTTTTGAGACATATAAATAGAGGATTTACATCTCTATTTAACAGTAATCAACTCTCTACATCTCTATTTAACAGTAATCAACTCTCTACATTTGTTTGAGTGATTTTAAGTGTAGTTCATACACCTTAAGGGAGGATTGTTTCCTTGTAGTAACTCACAGGAAGAGTGTTTTCTTTCTTGAGAGAAGTCTTGAAGTGAGGTATCTTCAATCAAGTAGAGTTTCGTGTGACTCGAGCTCTAGGTTTGTATACGGTTTGTTAAGCACCCGGAAGCTTAACCTAGATAGTGAAATCTTCTAGAGAGTCTCTCGGAGGACTGGATTAGCCACACAAGTTGTGTGTGAACCAGTATAAAATTCGGTGTGTCCTTCATTCTTTCAATTCCGCAATTATTTCCTGCAAGTTTTTTATTTTTTCCATAAAATGCTATTCACCCCCCTCTAGCGTAGGGCACCTGTTCTAACACTACTCAACTCTGGAATGTCCATATTTTATGAACTTAGGCCCTCAAATTTATCCTTAACCCAAAAGTAAATCATCTCATCATAACTGGGTTAAAATAGACAAGAAAGCCCAAAATATAAATAAAATAGGATAATATTTCAGTGAACTGGACTTTAGTATATTTTTATTCTAAGATTAAATCATCTCATTAATCATAAGCTTCAAACAAATAAACCCCAATTCATAAAATATGTATTCCACTAAATGCCTTAGCCCAAGACCAATTCATCTCATTATTCTTATGATTTGACTACACTCGAAATCTAAATTAGAGGAATGTTTGTGGGTTAAATTTTGGTGTTCACAGATGCCCCTCGTTGATGAGTCCTTAGGAACTAAGGACGAAACAACGCAAGAAAAGGAACAACCAAATTTGAGTGGTTTGATGTAAGAGGTGTATGTCTATGGTTGGAGCACCCCGTGCTCCACTTCAGGAATCATCTCATCTTGAAGGTTGTTGGTTGCCGGGAATCATCTCATCCCGGGATTTTGGTATTCATCTCATCCCAAGGTTGTTGGATATCGAGAATCATCTCATCCCGGGGTTTTGGGAATCATCTCTGTTGGCCCAAAACTGCCTAAGAGGGGAGGGGGGTGAATTAGGCTTATAACTTTTTCGGACAGGGAGATTTGGTTTCTCCAATACCAAATCTTCGCATGAAAGATTTGCTTTCTGCGATACCAAATCTTTCGAGCACTTAGCGAGTATGTCGAGCAAGAAAGCAAGAAAAGAGAGAGCAGAAGAGAGTGAACACAGATGATTTAGAGCGGTTCCCCCTCACCAGGTACTCCACTACCTATAGGTTCATTCCTTTAGGATTTCAAACACTCACTATACTTAGGTTTTTACGGGATCAACCTTAATCTTTACAAACACAATCTTTTCTAGGCTAAGCTCGAACCTTTAAAAGCTTTTCACAGGCTAAGCTCTAACCTACACAAGCTTTTCATAGGCCAAGCGTGAACCTATCCTAAAATCTATTCCTAGAATTGAGTACCCAGCAAAACTAAACCAAGTCTTGCTTACAAATTGCCCTTTGAAACAGTTTCGTACTGTAAGCAGAAAAACCAGATCAGATACCAAATCTTTTAGCTCAAGTATACACTAAGATTTTGCACAATTGCTGGGATCATCTTCCAGAAGTGTAAACATCCCTCTTTATGGAATCTTAGTGTGGGGGATAAGCTCCTGCAATGGCTCCATGTACTCCAGTTGACTTCAGTTTATTAAAGCTTCAGTTTGGTGCCGTTATGCATGTCAACTCCTTGGTTGCAAAGTATTACCAAATCTGAAAAGTTTAGACCACCATTTGGAGTTCAGTAGGAGTTAGCTGGGAACATCTTCTGCACTTTTATAAAGTCTTTCCTCTTACTTATTCATCAATTCAAACGGCTTGAAGTGGGATTTAAATGCTTGTAGGACCATACGCAACTTGCTCAAAAGGTTGATAGTGACAGCTTTGCAGATATGGTATCGGTGAAACCATATGTCATGTATGCAAGATATGGTAACGATAAAAACCATATGTCGTGTGTGCAAGATATGGTATCTACAGAAACCATAATTTTCCTATAAGCAAAAATCGACACAAGCAAAGCTAGCAACAAACTTGTAATTTGTTAGTCATCAAAACTAGATAATCAATATGGTTAATCATGGTTTAGCATTAAGAGGTAATTAACCCTAATTTTTGGTCAACAATCTCCCCATTTTTGTTGATGAAAAATTTGTGTTGATTTTTCATATAACAAGGATTCAAAAAATATTCTCATAATTTTCCCAAACTCCCCCTGTTTTGTTGCTCCCCCTTTTGAAAACATTTTTGTAACTGAACAAGGATAAGATTAAACATATAAGAAGTATTCCTTGTAAATTGGCATACAACAACCAATTATATATCTCCCCCTTTAATTTTCACTTTCTGCACCAAAGATTAGTTGAATGCATAATAACAGATACGAAGTCACGCAACAATCATTATTGTAAATTTTGGTTTGTTGCAGAAACCAAGTCATAGGTTTAAGTGTGGTTTTGGTAAAAACCAGATTTTCAATACCACACTCCCTACATAAAACAAAATTGGATAAAGCATATGGTTTTAATAACAACCATATCTCAACAGCAGCATCAACTATTGCTTTCAACAGTGCCTGCATAATCGTATGTACAACACAAGTATATTTTTCGCTGATGTTTTGATTTCTCACAGAAAACAGAATCAATGTTCCTGCATAAGTCAATCAACATAAGCACAAATTTCTCCCCCTTTTGGCATCAGCAGAAAGGGAGTAGAAGGCAACAGAATAGAGCAAAGACCAAACAGATTGAAACATAATATCCCAAAAGAGCAATATTCAAGTATGCAACCATGATATCCCAAAAGAGAGAGAAATATTCGAGAACAACCAAAATAAAAACCATAGAAATATAACCAATAAGTTGAACCAAGTAGGAGAACCAAGATGAATGTAATGCCTTGACAATTGACTTCGCCTTGACAATTGACATGGCCTTTTTCTTTGGGGGCTCAGGAATCTCTTCTTCTTCCTTAGTATGTACCTCTTTTGACTCTTGGTTCTCCTCATCATCACTATCCTCATTGTCTTCCTTTGCATCCTCTTCTTTTTCTTCTTTATTCGCTTGCTATTCCTCAACATCTTCATCATTCTCTTCATATTCTTCCTTTTCTTTCTCTTCTTCTTCGTCATCTTTTTCTTCTTCCTCGTCATCATCATGCTCCTCAGATTCACCATTGTCTTTATCTTTTCTCATCATTTGAATAGTATTTTTTGGAGATGAAATCATCCATATCTTCTCCTTCAAGATCTGGTTTTTGAGCAACCAGATCATCTTTTTGCAGACATATAGCTTGCACTCTTTTCTGAATCACCGTCCGTGACTCTTTTCCTTTTCTTGGATGCCTCTGCTTTATCAATATATTCATCTGATTCAGAGTCAATTAAATACACTACGGTGTTCTGTTTCTTTTTTTTTCTATTCTGCCTCATAGTTGCTCTATCGGGAAGGCGAGCACTCAGCTTCCTCATTGCTGGAGGTTTGGTTTTCGCATAAACCACATCTGTTCTTTTCTGCTTCTTTGGTACTTCAGTCTTGTGAGCAATCACAAACTTTTCAGATTGCTTCTCCAGCTCCTTCTCATTGTCAGAAGAAGACTCATGATCAACCTCTTTCTCAACCCTTTTCTCAATATTTGGTTTTTCTACAACCAGTTCTTCATTTGCCTTCAGATCTTCATTCTAACATAGTACTTTTTGCTTCCTTCAAGATTTATATAGTATAATTTAAATCAAGTGAAGCAACAGTAATAGAAGTAGTCTCAGGATGATACATAACATCCATTTCCCATTTTTGTAAAGCCATCATAGTGGGTTCAGCAGTGGGCAGATTATCACTATCTTCAGTGCCATCAAAGGGTAAAGCCATAGAAGAATCAAAGATGCTACCTGTATGCTTCCTTTTGGCAATCACTTTGGTTGAAGGGGCTGTGATTCCTTTTCCTTTCTACTTCATCTTCAAGGTTTAGTCCTCTTTGAACTTCCTAAGTCCTTCAACGGTGTGTTTTTCCGTTGAAGTCATGTCAGGGCTTGTACTGTCGTTCTTTGTCTTCCGTTTGTCCGGCCTCGTCTCCTTCAATGCAATCTTTGCTTTAGAGACCGTTTTCGATGTTGAAGTAGGTGTTTGTGAGGATACCTTGTTCATGGTTTTCGGTATCGGTGATGGTGTTTTCTTGACAGGTTTAGGTGATTTTGGCACCTTGGTTTCTTTAGTAGGGATGCCCTTCCCTGAGTTTGTCTTCATGTTTGCGATACAAAGTCTTTGAGTGTTTTAGGATTTCTGTGTTTGAGAGGGTTTTGGAGAGAGAGATAAAGTCGGATTGTGTGTGTGTAGGAGATAATGTAGGAGAGAGAAAGTCCTACGGGATATAGAGAACAGTTTGCAATAACTCCTCCACTACCCTTTGTTTTCCCTGTCCGATATGGAAAACATAAAAAGGTAACTACCTTTTTGCAGAACCCAACTGCCATATTTCTGCCTTTCTTTTAACTTCTAGTCAATAACCGTTGGCTGTTGAGAAATGTTTTTTCTCAAAAACCATATTTCTATGATTTCGGCATGTAGATGGTTTCTTTTGAAATCCGAACTTCCCAAATTTCTTTTCAGCATTTCCGATGATTCGTACACCCTTTGAACGTGTCCTCATTTGCCTGAATGCATAGTGCTTGTGTGCAAGCGTTGTGAATACAATAGCCTAATACGATGCATGAACATATATGCACAGATATGGTTTTTTCTAGCAACCAGATTCACTCACAGACTTTTAAGGTAGATTGCACATCCCAAGCTCAAGTTTGATTTTTTGTAAATTGCTCCACTTTGAGTGGCTTTGTAAAGATATCAGCGAGTTGATTTTCAGTCTTGACAAACTCAATGGCCACATCTTTCTTCAACACATGATCTCGGATGAAATGATGTCGAACTTCAATATGCATTCTCATCCTTGTCAAGCTTAGTTGAAGAATTCGTAGGCGTAAGACTAGATTTGGTTACATCCATACCAAATCTCTTAAGTAGCTCGTGGATGTATTTTGCTTGATTTATGAAGATGCCCCCATCAAGTTTTTTGAATTGAAATCCAAGAAAGTATGTGAGTTCACCCATCATAATCATCTCAAACTCACCGTGCATAAGTTTCTCAAAGTCATTAAAAAGAAGATCATTAGTAGCACCAAATAAAGTATCATCAACATATATTTTCACAATGATCACATCATCTTTGCATGTTTTGACAAATAAGGTTGAATCCATTTTGCCTCTCCTAATCCTTAGACACAAGATAAGAACTTAGTCTATTATATCATGCTTTAGGAGCTTGTTTTTGCCCACATAATGTCTTTCTAAGTTTGTAAACATAATCTGGATGTTCATGGCATTCAAAACTCGGTGGTTGTTCAACATAGACTTGTTCCATAATAAAACTATTTAAAAAATGCACTCTTAACTTCCATTTGATATAGTTTAAATGATCTAATTGATGCAAAGGCAAGTAGCATGGGAATAGATTCTAACCTAGCAACAGGAGCAAAAGTCTCATCATAGTCAATATCTTCTTCTTGATTATAGCCTTGAGCAACTAACCTTGCTTTGCTTTGTTTCTTACCACGATACTAGATTCATCAAGTTTGTTTCTAAAAACCCATTTTGTCCCAATAACAGGGTATTCAGGTGGTCTAGGTACTAGCTCCCACATATCACTTTGTTTGAACTGATTCAGTTTCTCTTGCATTGCATTGACCCAAATTTCTTCTTTAATGGCATCATGTGCATTCTTGGGCTCAATTTGTGGTAAAAATGCAAGGTTTGTGTTCTCATTCCGCATGGATGACCTTGTGGTTACTCCTCTGGTGATGTCACCAAGAATAGCATCAGTTGAGAGTCCTCTAGGTACTATGATATTTTGAGGAGTGCATTGTGAAGTTGAAGCATGTGTAGGGACAATTGGTTTTTCCGCAACCAAATCTGGCCGTATGTCATGTTGTTGTTGTGATGCATCATGTGGAACTAATACAGGTAGTGCCTCATCTTTTTCATCAGATGAGATATCAATATTGATAACCTGTGGTTGAGCTTCAGGAATAACATCTGCATCGTCTTCAACACTTAGATCATATGGGACAATTTCATCAAAAACAACATGTATAGTTTCTTCAACAACCATATTTATCTTATTATAGACACGATATGCTTTACCGGTTGTAGAATAGCCAAGAAAAATACCATCAACAGATTTTGCCTCAAACTTGTCAAGGTTATCCTTTGTATTCAGAATATAGCATTTTGGACCCAAAGACCCGAAAGTAGGAATATATGGTTTCTTCTCATACCATATCTTATAGGGTGTCTTTACAATTATAGGGCGCATAAAGACTCTATTTAAAATGTAGCACGCTGTGTTCACACCCTCTACCTAGAAATATACTGGTAACTTACGCTCATTAAGCATAGTTCTAGCCATTTCTTGCAAGGTTCGATTCTTCCTTTCAACATTCCCATTTTTTTGAGGTGTTCTGGGAGTTGAAAAAGTGTGTACTATGCTACTATGCTCACAGAATTGATTGAAGGCAAGATTATCAAATTCTCCTCCACGATCACTTCTTATTTTTGAAATTTTATAACCTTTTTCATTTTGTAATCGTTTAACAAGAATACTGAACTCATCACATGCACGATCCTTATAAGCATGAAAAATAACCCATGTATATTTTGAGTAATCATTAGTTGTGACAAAAACATTTTTTTACCACCTAAACTCATGGTTCTTATAGGTCGAAACAAATCCATGTGCAGCAATTCAAGAGCTCTAGATGTAGAGATAGCATGGTTGGATTTGAAGGAACTCTTAACCTATTTCCCAAGCTGACATGCACGGCATGTAGCTTCTTATACATATTTTAGTGCGGGTAAGCCTTTTACCAACATCTTGCTTGATAATATAGAGATGACGTCTAAGTTGGCATGCCCTAGCCTTCTGTGCCACATGGTTGGTGTTTCTATTCTTACATTTAAACACTTAAGCTCAGAATGAGTAGCATTATCAAAGGAAATAGAGTAGATATTTCCTTTTCTTGTACTAGTAAGAACCACATCTTCATCTATGGAACTAATTAAGCATTTGGAAGCTTCAAAAGTGACTTTAAATCCCTTATCACGTAGTTGACTCATACTAAGAAAATTGTATTTGAGATTATCAACAAGTAAAACATGTTCAATAGATGGGGTAGAGTCAATGCTACCAAACCCGAGAATTTGTCTTTTGGCCTTGTCCCCAAAAGTAACTTTTCCTCGGTCTTTCATGATTAGAGAAGAAAACATATATACTTCTCCTGTCATATGCCTTGAGCATCCACTGTCTAAGATCCATTCATCCCATATCACCTGCGTAAGCCAATTAGGTTTTAGGTACCAAAACTAATTTGGGTCCTATGGGGTTGGAACTGGTTCCTACATTTCTAACATTTTCATTCCTCGTTTTGGACGGCGTCGTTTTGGACTCTGGCCGGACCCTAACCCTCGGGTGTTAGTATAAATTCCTTCTTTTCTCTCTCTCTCCTCTCTTTTCTTTTCTTTTCTTCTCCTCTACCGATTTCGACTGCCCACCCTCTAACTCCCCAGAATCTCTCTCTTCTCTTGTTTCCCAAACCGTCGCCCCCACTCCTCTCATCTTCGTCTTCTCCATGTTGCCGCCACCATGTAGCCTCCTTCCTCATTCGAATGAGCCGTGACCAGAGGAGGAACTCGAGGAGCGAGCTAGAAGCCACCGTCGCTGTTGATTGCAGAGGAGGCCAAGGCAGAGCCCAGGTTCCGTGCGCGACAACCTGTGTTGCAAGTTGACACGAGTCTTCGCCGCTACCTTTGAGTTGCTGGGTAGGTACCGCCGTGCCCTCTGTTCCTCTTTCCTTTTTCTTCTTTCTCTCCCCTGGTGTTGATGTGTCGGTGGTGTTGTGTTGTTTATTGTTGTGACGATGGTAGTTGGATGATGGTTTGTTGTTGATGTTCTCGGTTCGATTGGTGGTGTGTGCAGTGGCATTGGTGGTGGCGGTCGGCACGTGGCTGTTGTGAGCAGTCAGGTTGTTGTTCAGGCCTGGTGGTGACGGACGGTTTTGCTAATGGTGGTCTCGGTGGTGGTGTCTGGTTGTGGTCCTGGTCGGATTGGGGGTTGTCGCTGGATTTGTTTCGGGCAGAGAGGGTTGCAGATTCGGGTTTGAGACTCTGTAATGGGGCTGGGTAGATCCCGTTCTGGACTGTCTTTCAGATGAGTTTTTCCGGTAATGGTCCTTGCATTTTTAATTTGTTTTTGTAATTCATTAGTTGCTGTGTTGGTTTGCTTCAAGGTTGTTGATGGTGATCCCGTAATGGCAGATCTGTTGTGATTGGTTTAACCTTTGGTGGAATTTCCAGGGGAGGTTGACCGGAATTCGGTAGGTTCGGGAATTTTTTGCTAGGCTCGGTTTCTGTTTCGGCAAGCATCAGGAATTGACTTTAAACGGTAATTTCCAGACGATGTTGTATAATTCGGTTTCGAGCATATCACGTTTGTTTATGGAATTAGTTAATGTATCAAGAAAGAAATGGACTTAGTGGAAACCGAGTGTGACATGTTGAGAGACGCGTGGCCAGAATTCCCACCGACGCGAATAGAACTTTAGGCCGGAAAGACTATGCTCGGGTCTTACGAGTTAGTTGGATTACTGTGATAGGTCGGGCCCAAGCCCAATAACTCTATATGACACATGGATATGGCATGGGCTTTAGGGCCAATAAAAAGTAACTTATTTAAGATGGACTTTAGGCCCAATGGCTTTATTTGAGATGGGCTTTAGGCTCGATAAGGTTTGATTGAGTTTATATAGGCTTTAGGCCAAACGAATATCATGGATATGGTCCCTAGGCCCAAAGGAAGATAAAATCTAATAACTTAACTTAAGAGGACATTTAGTCTTAAGCTTAAAGACTAAAGATAATATATCGTTATAGATAGGACATTGGCATATGCATTCACCATAGTTGATGTGAACCTTATGTGTTGTATTTTACAAATATAGGATTTGTCGAGGCTGATTGAGGCTTCGGGTTCTGTGGCAAATGTTATGGCCCAAGTCAGGACATATAAACCCTTGTATGCTTTACTGCCTACAATACTCGGTTAATTAACATGATATACAAAGTGTTAGTATTTGTTTGGCATTGAATGCTGTATGCGTGTATGCTTGTTGTGTTGATGTTGCTATTTGCATAGTATATTATGTTGATGATGCCTATGATGTGGTGTGTCTGATTATGTGACCTGTTGTCCGATGTGATATATTGTGCCTGTCGAGCATGACTTGTTTTGTTATGTTAAATAACATGAGATATAGATTTGTGGTTTGTGAGGTGATTTGTGGGCCGGAGGCTCGGACTTGAGAACAAAATGTTAAATCCACACAACCCTGGATAACAGAACGCGTGGCACATATAATTCGTTAAGCATAACTGAGAATAATGTACACTAAAATATACTACTGTGGGGTTGTTGATCGGTTGGTTCGAGCGGGAAGTGATACCCCTCTGGATTGCATGCGGGATAGCAAGGTATATGCAGTTTAGTATACGGGTCTGTGATGACCGGTTCTACCTCCCTCTTTCTATCTCCCTCTTTCTACCTCCCTCTTTCTCTCTGTCTGTCTCTCTCTATCTCAGTGATGGTATTGGGCTTTTGCCCTGATTATATTGGGCTTATGCCCTGTTTGTCTCATGAGACGAGACCGTGCTCGACGCACACAGTAGAGGGCCCTAATAAAATATTCAACCCTAATAATAACAATAAAGTACAATAATAAGTTGATTAAAGTCGAGTGATGGTTTGAAGTCTAGTGATGACTTGTGTTGTGCATTGTGACTTGTTTGTGCACCATGGTTGCTATTGCCTGATGCCGGTGTATTTGTGGTTGATTTGTAGTTGTATACCATGGTTTATTTGTTTGCGGTGAGATAGTGGTTGGTCTCACCCCCTCACAGTCTTTGCACAGGTTAACTGTTCGTTGAGCAGTGGTGCATATCAGCAGGTGGCGGTGTAATCCTCTCTTCGGGTCGGATCCATAGAGTACATTGTATACATGTTATCACATGTGTTTGTCTTCCGCTGCATACTCTATTTTCAAATAATGTATTGTCTATATATTGCATAATTACATGATGATTATCTTGATTTTATCGTATCCCAGGACAGAGGGGCATTTGGTCATTTCATATATTATAATTAATAATAATGAGTAAATTGGATTTCGGGCGTTTCATGACCATTCTTTCTACAGTAATAATAAGTAATATGTGGTGCATGATAATGAGTGTGCATGTGTTTCCTAGAAGAGTTTACATAAGTGTTTCTTCAAAATCCATGTGACTGCACTCTACGATTTGGTTAGTTAAAAACCAGATTTGGTCTATATGACATATTCTTCCTATTTGGTTTTCTAACAACTGGATTCAAATTTTGTGACATACTGGATCTAGATGTATAGTTGTTCAGATACTTGTGTGATCTATCTCAACTTAAGTGTGAAGTGTCAGGTTTGTAAGGCACACTAGATTCTGCTCTTACAAATTGCATAGTATGATTTGGTTTCTCAGCAACCAAATGTGTAGCTTCCACTCCTCCCTTTTGCGTAGGATTTCTTTGTTGTCCTAACAACATATTCAAATTATTGGTACTACCAGTAAACTTCTCTAGAGAAGATTTTAGATCAATGACATGCTTTTCAAGTACACCTTTTTCATTTCCAAGAACTTTACACATATCATTCTTACAAGCATATCCCTTTTCAAGTTCATCATATACATTCTTTAGAGCAAACTTCTCTGATTTTAAATCTTCACAAACTTTCATAGCATCAGTATTAGCTAGCCAAAGTTTCTCATTTTCCTTTTTATAGGTGTGAACACCCAAATTTGGCCCACGAATGTTTTGCTAAAAATTAGACTCTAAACATGCTTAACTTGAGGTTAATGAGAAGATTTGATTTTAAGTCAAGGCATGATAAGAATTTAATTTAGTAGAATTAAGGTACATTCCATTGCTTGGGCTCTTTTGGTTGTTTTTAATTCAATTATATGATGATTCATTTTTGGGTTAGGAATGGGTTTAAGAGTCCAAGTAAATGGATTCTCCAGAATTTACCCAGCCCATTAACACATTTCTTGTAGGCCAATTTTAGCTCTGATATTTGTGGAAAATCAGAGTTAAATCATCATTTAGGTAGAAATGTTGTTCTTGGCATGATTTAGTATGAAATAGGCATTAAGGTGTAATTAATCTGTTATGGAATGATTTAGGGGGAGTGATAATCAAATAATGGAGTGATTCTGGGTTGATTGGGGGTTAATTACGCGGTAGGATGAAATTGGGGCTGAATTAGGGGGAATAGGGGTGCGAAAATGGAAAGAACAGGTGACACGCGGGGCAACCGGCGGTCCTCTCGCGACGACTGCTAGGTGCTGGCGGGCATCCACTCAAGACCGCCGGCACTGGCGGTCATGTCCTCTCAGATTCACCCAATTCTCTGATTTTGTTTCTAATTTTGATTCTACGCAGTTTTGGACCAGATTTTTGATCCACAGCCCTAGGCTTCCCTGAGCACTATAAATAGGGCTCCTCACACACATTTTCGAGGATCACACACTTTTCTCACATACACACCTATAAGCCTTGAGTGTTTGGAGAAAGTCTATTTCTCCAAGCCTAGAAATACATTCTTTAGGCAGAAACTCTGGAGGATTTTCGTGGGAGGCATTAGCAGTGGTCCAGCAAGGTGAGGTCAGGAAGAGAATCAACCATAGAGCTTAGAAGTGCAAGAAGGTGGGTGTAGAACTCAACCCAATACAAGGAGCTAGAGGATGGCTACAAGAGGTAACACTAAACTCTCTTTCTTGACTGATCTTTGTTGATTATATGCTGATACTTGTGGTAATGTAAGTGGCCGATTTGTGCCATGTTTAGAACTACGTGGCTTTGACCCCGATCACTCGGGTACGTATGTAATCTTGGTCTTACAACGGGATGCAAGCCAAATCTTCTTCTTCTTCCCTTCTCTTTATTTTCCACACATGCACTTGCACCAGGCATGCTTGCATTTTATAATTGCACATAGTCTCGACCCAACACGGATGGGTGCCTAACACCTTCCCATCGGTGACGAACCCCCGATCCCATAACTTTGGTTCGCCATGACCATGTAGCCTAAAGGAGTCATATTAAGGTTTTTCCCAAGTTTTTCCTTAATAAAACTTGGGTGGTGACTCCAATGTTATGGGATTGACCCAAGGATGAAGGTGAAAGGATTAGGTGAATAGACCTAAGTGATTTTGGGTCGGGTATTCATAGTTGGCGACTCCGCTGGGGAAGTAGTAGGTTCAAGAGACTTTGTGCAATTGTTGAAATCTTGTGTGCCTTTTACCTGTCATCGTAAGTGCCTTGCATTCATGATAATTGATGTGAAGCCTCTACCTTAAGAGGGCGAGGGAATCCAAATCTGCTACAGGCTTTCCTTAAGCGATAGTGTTTTGAGTGAACCCATCTCTCGATGCTTAGCAATGATTGGGATTAATTGGCCTGGGACCTTATGCGATACCCTTTATCACATGTGAGTAGGTCAGTCAATTCCCTAACGGCAATTTTTTGGCCCCCAACTAGCTGCATACCCTGAGCATCCCATGCATTGTGAATCAATAAGTGGTACGTGCCTTCGTGTGAAATGTGCAATGTGGTGTATGTGTGTCGTATCTTGTTATTTTGGGATTTGAATTTGTGCATACACGGGATCTTGAGGAAAGAGGGAAGAGGAGTAGTCATCCATGCCAATTAAGGGAGGGGAACATTCCATATCTTTAAGTAGTGATCCACAAAGTTCAGAGGAGATTCGTTTTGATGATTCGAGTAGAAGCCCAATTACCCCAAGAGTTTGAAGAGTTAGAACTGCATAACACATGTCATTTTGCATTGGGTTTTAAAAGAAAAATGTAGTGTGCCGAATCGGGAGTCAATTCATGTTCTACCTTTTTCATTGGAACCATTTGTTACCAACCTTCTTTTAAGCCCACCTGAGCCAGGCACTGAAACCCACTTCTCCACTTTTGACAGTCAAGAGGAACCATGAGCAATGAGCATGCTAACCAGTCAGAAGGTGCTACCGGCATAAGAACGAGCCTGGGGGGAAAACCTGTTAGTAATATGCCCAAAAGCCAATCTATGGATGATTGTATTCATGTGTACATATTTGAGGTTATGCCTATATATATGATTATGAGATAATCTTTTGCACGTATATATATAACCCTAGTGTATATGTATTTGATATGTATAATCTTAAAGGTCCCTAGTCGTTTATTATTTTGGTTGGGTTGTAATAATAAAATAAGGCTAGCGTATGTTGAGGATTGTATGAGTTACGAATTCTACATACGGGTACAAGATGAGGATCTTGTTGACCGGACCGACCCACATAAGAACGCTACATGGAACGTTATATGTATGTCGATAGCGTTTCTTATAGATGTATTGTCCTTCGACCTGAGATCATCAAGGTATCCAACATATGAATCATGTATTTTGATATTACTCCTAGTCATCCGTAACTGGGTGGACATAAGGGTAATCATC
>JAKUCV010001679.1:0-11823 GCA_028386065.3 Turnera subulata | reverse complement strand
TCTTCCATTGGAGTCACAAAGAACCTAGACGAGTATAGCTCATCTACAAACACTAAACGAGGAATTCTCGCCAGATCATTAGGCAGTTCCTCTTGTTGTTCATTTACCATGCTATAGGCCAATCTATTTCTTCTGCCTAGTGAGGCACCCTCAACAAAGAAAACAGTAGCTGGGGAAGGCATTTTTGTCTTGGTTGAGTTTTTCTGTTTCTTTGTTTTGATGAATTTTTCTATATCTATGAGTTTTCCTATATCTTCCCATGTAATCCTTCTCCCATTTTATAGCCTGAGCATAGATAGTCAGGTGTCCCCGAAAAGATCCAGAAGATTTTTCGGTGGATTATATTATTATTCAGAAAAATTCCAAAGCTTTAATGTCTACCGCCACTTTAATTATTGTCCAATAATTCCGATCTTTTCCAACATGAGTGGCAGAAATAAGTTTAAAATTGGCACATATATAGCTAGCCTGAAGCTAACATTTGTGTAATTGAAACTTAACATACCCAGCCAGAAGCTGGAATGCACTAGCCTGGAGCTAGCAATTTTAAGTGTTTAAATACACTGCTTGCGCAGCCTGAAGTTGGCACCAACTTGAAGTTGGTTCATGGATTTATTGTTTGGCATGACCGGATGGGCCATCCCGGTTCAATTATGATGCACAAAATTTGTTTTGATCATTGATTGAAAAACCAAAAGTTTTTATAATCAATAAATTTTCATATATTTGTTTGCTGCAAAATTTATTATACGGCCTTCCTAAGATGAGAATGGCCTAGCATCACCAGCAAGTTTAGGAATAATTCAGGGACATGAACACGGACTGATCAATCCGCGGTGTTAACCATCTAGGTAATTTTTACGATGCATCGACTAGATGGTTTATTGTGTGGCGCAAGTTGGCATAAGTGCGCACTTATTATGTCACTTGCGGGCACATGTCCCTACTTATGTTACTAGACTATATGTCTAGATAATGCTGGGATATTTCATCAATAAGAGACTGTATATCATTGGAAATAAACCCAAACAAATCTGGGGAAACATTGACAATTGATTGCACGACTGTTGATGAAATATTATTGCTTGAGAAATTGATATTTTATATGCAGCAACACTGTGCATCAAGCCAATATGATGTTATAAAGACCTCCCCATTTAATTGATTAATGGTCACATACATAGTATATCCCATCTTCGGACCATCGGTCATATAATGCTCCACCACAGAGTTGTGAAATTGGACCCTTAAAGAAGATTGGGAATCTACGTTGGGTATGTATCTCCATAAATTATAAAGGTAATTGAAACCTATGATAGGGGATTGGAGATTTATTTATAGCAATATTCGCTTATTAGTTGATGTTTTACCCAACATCAGGGGGAGAGAAAATAAGCAGCTGGATCAAGAAATTATTGAAATGACTTATCAATATTTCCTTTTTGATCCTCGAATATTAGTATGAACCTGAAGTTCTAAGAGATGATTCATTTGCAAAAGATTAGTAAGTCATTTGCCAGACATATTTATTTGAAACATGTGACCATATACCAGCTGCAAATGCTCCTGTTTAAATTGATGTTCCTGAAGAACAATATTAGTATGCAAATGAATCTATATGCTCGGTTCCATAAAAGAAATTCTCGATAGAGAAAAAGGAGCAAAAGTGATAAGATGGCCCCAGTGAGAAAATAAGACCTCCAGTAGAGGTTAGAATTAAAAGTTCTCTAGAAGAGGTTGATTCTCTGACACAATTGATAAATTTCCAGAAGTAACTCAGGTACCTGAAATAAATGAGCATGATGAGATCTCGATTACAGTGTCAGGAATAAGATGGAACCGATGAGAAATAACCGTCGACGGAATACTTGTTTATAATATAGCGTTAAATAAAATGAGGATCATGAACCTACATTTGACGAATGTATGCGCAATATGATTGGCCAAAATAGAGAAACATGATTAAAGGCTGTGTTGGACTCGCTCGAAGCGAGAAATTTCCGGACCTGTAGTCCATACACCAGAAGGTGTAAAATTCAACTGGTCATAAAATGGAAATTTGTGTGGGAAAAGAATATGAGATATAAAGCACGGTTTATGGCACAAAGTTTTACCCAAATGACCAGGTATTAATTATGAGGAGTTTTACTCCCCTGTGGTGGATGCAATTATGTTAATAAGTCTGGCATCATATAAAATGAATTTGAAATGCATCTAGTAAATGCTATTACAGCCTATTTATTAATATGGATCCATAAGTCATGAAGATCCCTGAAGGATCCAAGTTGCCTGAAGCAACTAATTCCCGGGAAAATAACAAAAATAGAACTGAATTGATGTTTTCAGTCAATTTTTTTTTTAGTATGGATAAATCTATTTATGATTGGCACTCCAAAAGAGGCCTCTAAATACCGTGCTATTAAATTGGTCCTGGAGTACTTTGTTGTAAAGCCTGAAGCTTATGATTTAAGCCTATTGGTAAGATATGTATTTGCTCTCATCTTCGGATATAAAAGATGTAGTGTCATGTGAATCCTATAAACCCGAAGAAAGAAGAGTTGGTTTTTGCAGATATAGATCCCCCACTTGATCCACAAAAGGCACAGTCGGACATCTGCCACAACATTGCACATGAAGTTGCTATATCATCAGGTCCACAAAAGCAAAAGGGCAAGGCTGATGCTCCTACAACAAAATTATGAAGATTATGCTGTCAACTCTGTCCAATTGAAGTAAAGATGTACCAAAAGCAATCAGACAAAATACACGTCACCAGAAGCTGACAAGGACGATCGACATACAACGATATCAGGAAATCTATGGAGGCCAAAATGAGGGGGAGCATCAAGCAACCAAATGGAGGCCAAAATGAGGGGGAGAAGAATACGCACTGCACTCTTTTTTCCTTCACCAAGTTTTTATCCCACTGGGTTTTTCTTGGTAAGGTTTTTAATGAGGCAGTTATTCCAAAGCGTATTCTACCTACAGTACAATAACATTCAAGGGGGAGTGTTGTAAAATAAAACGTGATAATATGGTAGGTGAATGTTATGTACCAAAATAGCCTCACCCCATTCATCTTTTCTTATATATATTATGTATGAAAAACTTGTCCAGTAGAGTGAATAAAAATTGAGAACGAAACTGATCTTCCTCCTTCCCTTCCATTGCTCATCCTCTTCTCCATTCTCTGCTCATCTCTTCTCCTCTTAAATTTATTTTATTTACAACAAAAGATCTATAGTCACATTACAAATTACAGGTACTAGTGACACCCAACCTATATAATATAGGATTAATACCTTCCCATCCCTATGTTTGTTGATTAGGATATTTTTTTTATCCCTTTATAATACACAAATTTAATCCTTGGGTTAAATTTCTAGAATATTTTTTATTTTTCTCCTAATTTCTGCTAAAATGTTAACATGCCAATTTTTTTAATGATACGTCAACAACTGATCCCACATCAAATCAGGTCTCCCTAATTCGAGTTCAGATGTTTCATTTAAAAAATTGACACGTCAACATTTTACGAGCGAAAATTGGGAAAAAAATGAAAAATGTCCTTATAATTCAGCTGTAACAACCCAGGTAAAAATTTATATTTTTACCGGCATTGTTTAAGTTTTTATACAGAAAATTACCGTTGAAATTAATCTTGGATAATTAATTTTATGGTAAATCGAGCATCCGATTCTGAAATCGAGCCCTGCCCCACGTTCGGGATTTTTCTGCGGATTTTACGGACCAAAGTTGGAATTTTTTGGGTCCAGGAATCTTCTGAAAAGTCGAGTTTATCCTCGAGGGAACTGACCGGAAATAAAGGTAAGGGGATATATTAGTTATTTTCTGGTCCGGACGGTACAGGCTTCACATGCAGCACAGTACTGCATAATTGAGGCGGCTCAATTATTCAAGGCTGTTGCCGCCTCTTTCCTGTATCAGTGGTGTTTTATACGTCTTTATAAACCTTACCTCTTCTGCATCCCATGCACACCACACCACCATCTTCTTCCTGCTAACCTCATAACCCAGTATCATCTTCATCTCCTGCAACCAAAAGCCAGTTCACTTCTTCCCTTGTAAACACAAAACAACCAGTAAACAAAACCAGAAAAAGAAAGAAAAAAAAAGAAAAGAAAAACAAAAACATATACACCTCAACCAACCAGAACACGCCACGTCACCCGTCACCTTCCTCTCCTCCCCGGTCACTGTTCACGAGGAAGCAATCCGCGCCGCCACTCACATCACTACCCATACCATCATCCTCCCCACGCCGTTGCCGTTCGAATGCAACCGTCGCTGCCCAATTCCGCCGTATGACACGCTGCACACGTCCGAGAACCCGTCGGGCCGCCCTCCTTCTCTTTTGCTCTTCGTCGTCGCAGCAAGCTCATCGTCCGCCACCTGCTACCACCTTCTCCTTGCCTCGCCTCGTGTGTGCCGCCGCTGAAGGTGAGCAGTCCACGGGTTGAAGACAACCCTGCTGCCCGAGCACCCACTTCACACAGCCGGGTCGTGACACTGGGTTGGGTTGACTCGGATGTCTACCTGGGCCGAGTGAGATGAGGAGCTTGGGTGTATGGGCTAATTGTTTGGGCTGGATTAGTACTTTTTTTGGGCTGATCCGGAATTAAAAAGAAATAATTATAATTATATTATTTTCTAGAAAATATATTTTGGAAAATAAATATAATTTTGGAAAAATAATAATAATTCTGGAAGTGATAATAATATATATTAAGGGTTATATTTTTCTGGAAATAACATTTTGGAAAATATATATATGGTATGTAATAATTGTTTTGAGAAAATAATTTTGGAAAGGGTATTATCAAGTATGGTACTGGAATAATATCCGGGTATAAGTATGGTAAATTATTTTTAACACATGGATAATAAATGGTGAATGATGATGATAAAAGAAATAACCCGACACTACTAGAAAAAGGTCATTTACTCTCGGATTTAGTAACGGATTTTAGGCGTTTTGTGACGGATTTTTGGATTTGCAACGGATTTTGTCACGGATTAAATCCCTGATTAAACCCTTCGTTGCAAATCCAGTTGTGAGGGAATTTGTGGCGGGCCCCTTTGCGACGGAATTGGCGAGGAATGGTGCCTCACAAACTCTGTCGGCCTCATTTCCCTTGCAACCTGTCCGACACTAAATCCCTCACTATTTGCGTGGGATTCAGTCCGTTACTAATTTATCCGTCACCATTTCCCTCACTGATTGCGAGGGATTCAGTCCATTACTAATTTATCTGTCACTAATTCCCTTGCAATTTGTAAGGGCAATAGAGCCGTTGCTATCAAATCCGTTACAACAGCCATTGGTATGTGCTTCCTTGCAGTACGTATGTAAACATTTTTTGCAACGGATTTTGACAGGGGCATTAGATGCTGCCCTTGCTGAATCCGTTACAATTGAGTGTAATGGAATGCGCAATTTGGTTCAATTAGGTGTTTTCCCATTTCTTTCTGCTTGTACCTTTCCAACAACAAATTTCATTCCCAACAATAACACACTTCCAATCCACATTCAATATGCAATCAATCCTCACAACACAACACAAATTCTTGAATCGAAATATTTCCATAAACAAATACTTGGAGGTAATACATAACT
This sequence comes from Turnera subulata, assembly GCA_028386065.3. Taxonomy (NCBI): domain Eukaryota; kingdom Viridiplantae; phylum Streptophyta; class Magnoliopsida; order Malpighiales; family Passifloraceae; genus Turnera; species Turnera subulata. The sequence goes on along the minus strand of JAKUCV010001679.1, from coordinate 6,185 downwards.
ATGAAATTGAAAAGAAGTTTAAGAGTGACATGAAACATTCAAGTACTTCAAGTGCAGTACTCATCAGCAGAAACAGTTAGAGAATTCATAAACATTCTATTGTCAAAAACTAGCACTAGCACCAGAGGTTGCTGGTATGAACAAAAGTGACTTAAGAGTCACTGCATAAACTCACTGGAGTGAACAAAAAATTGACTAAGAGTAGCTCCAAATACTTGCATCATGTCCTCCATTGTTGCAGCAATATGCGCCACTAGTCCTCTGTTACAGTGAGAAAACAGTGCATGAGTTCACAAATATGGGAAGGAAATACTTCAACACATTGCAATACCCTATCTGAATTTCATGCTGGAATAACATAGTACCTTCCGAACCCATTTCATCATCTTCACCAGTCTCATATGCAGTAGAACTATCCTCACTATCCTCATCCATTTCTTTATCATTACCTTGAAAACAAAATCCAAAATAATTAAGATCAATATAAGATTTCAAGCAGCATGTTTTGGAGCCTATAACATTTTAAATAATTCATACCTGTTGCGGTAGCCTGTGCTGTTGGCTGCTGTGAAGATGAGAACTGCATTTGCTTCATCTAGGCTTCCAGTTGTTCCAATCTTGATGAAGTTTCCTTGATGTATGCACTTTGGCTGCTGAGTTATTGTTCCAATGTCTCTGTTTTCTTCACTTGTTCTTCAAACTTCTTCTGCCAATACTCGCCAGAAGATGAGGCAGAACCTGAAGAAGTGGAACCAGGCAATCTAGCTTGACCAGCAAGACCATAAACTCTTCCTTTTTTCATGCCTCCAGCAACTTCCACCCACAATGCAACTTCCTGCTCCTTGTTTGGTGCTGCACCGCCTTTAGAACAAGGACACCTAAGTTCTCTATCATCTTTAAATTGTTTCTACCTACATGCAAATGTTACAAACTCATTTATTCCATTAATGAACTCAGGACAATACCCACTGCAATTAGGCATTAGCCTATTGTACATCCAACTACGCCTACTGCGAATGTCCATGATCTGTGCAACCAAATTAATACATTTCATATTCAATTTCAAATTAATGTACACAACATCAACCGCATTAGGGCAGGTACTTTGCGTTGTGACGTGTGGTACAGGAGTCTAGCTCCACTTTGGACCAGTAGCCCGCAACCTCAAGTATTCCAGCTGATATACCGTGCCCCAATTACAGTTGTGCTTGAAACCATCATAACATATCAACACATACTTTAAACCATCATAACTGATACACATATACATTTAATTCAATACATTTCACATTTCATACAGTGGACGATATGTCCAATACATGTACAACAATCAGGAAGAAGCACATATCAACAGCAAGTATACTAAAAATATAAATAGCATAAATTGCAACACACCCAAAGTCATACATTTATAAAGAGTTGAGGGAACAAACTTACCTTCTATCTTAATGTTTGATGATATATCCAATACATGTACAAGACACAGAAACAATCCAGTCCTAACAACATGTAGTTAAAAGGCATGTACACAACATCAACCGCATTAGGGCAGGTACTTTGCGTTGTGACATGTGGTACAGGAGTCTAGCTCCACTTTGGACCAGTAGCCCGCAACCTCAAGTATTCCAGCTGATATACCGTGCCCCAATTACAGTTGCGTTTAAAACCATCATAACATATAAACACATACTTTAATTTAATACATAACTGATACACACATACATTTAATTTAATACATTTCACATTTCATACAGTGGATGATATGTCCAATACATGTACAATAATTAGAAAGAAGCACATATCAACAACAAGTATACTAAAAATATAAATAGCATAAATTGCAACACACCCAATGTGATACATTTATAAAGAGTTGAGGGAACAAACTTACCTTCTATCCTAATGCTATCAGTTCTTCAGCAGAGTCTTCACTAGCTATTGTTCAAACACAGTGCGAACCAAGCAAGAAACGATAGACACCTGTGGAAAACAAACAACCATCAACTTAACCAAATGCCTAACAACCTGCAACTGACCTCATAAACCTCATCTAGACTGCTCAGTGTATGGAAACAATTACTGACAGTTCTAACAACTACCATCAACTTAACCAATTGCCAATTTCCGGAGGCAATGAAATACGAAGCAAAAAAAGGGACAAGTTCACTGACCAGTATTATGCCGATTCAAGACAATGTACTGAAACCGAGGTTGTGTATTCTTGTTACCATCCATGCAACAACAACAAATCAATTAATCATTTAAAAGAAAATAAAAATGAAAACGAAAACAAAGAGTAGTGGAATCTGAAATAAAACAACAAATAATAATGATAACAAAAGGAGAAACCAGATAATTGCAGCCAGATGAAACCAAATCGGAAGATGAGCTTCAATTTCTGTCTCGAGCCTCCAATTTAGGGTTTGTGATTTTGCTTTGTGCGATTTTGCATTGTGTGATTTAGGGTTTGTGCGATTCTGGGTTTGTGCGATTAGGGTATAGGGATGGCAGTGGAAGAGGAACAAGAAGAACTATAGATTGGGGATCGGGAATTGCGATGAAGAACTACGGATTGGGGATTAGGGTTGGGATTAGGGGATTTCGATGGGATTGTCTATGGAAGGTGTGGATTGACTGAGGGAAGGTGGGGGTTTTGGTGTGAAGGTGGGGATTTGGGTTAGAAGATTTAGGGTTCGTAGAGAGAGCGGCAGAGAAACAAGTCAGAAAGGGAAGAAATGAGGGATGAATGAAAAAAAAGTAAGTTAATGTACTATATATACCAAAAATTAGTAAGGGAAATTTTCCTCACCATTTGTCACGGATACTTAACCCGTCACAAACAGCGACGGAAATAAACCCTCACAAATCTGTTTTTGCAATAGAACACCTGTGACGGAAATATCCCTTGCAAATTGTAAGGGAACCTTATCCGTTAAAAATTTACGATGGCCTAATCCCTCACAAAATCCGTCACAACCAAGGCGGGAACGAGGCGGGAAAAAAAATATCATTCCCGGGCAAATATTACTAACAGAATTTGTCACGGACAAACAATCCCTCGCGCAATCCGTCACTAAAATTTTGTAACGGAATATTTCCCTAACTAATCTCGTTGCAAAGCTCAGTTTTTGACCTGATTTCGAAGATTCACGTTTCCCTTGCAAAATCCGTCACTATTAGTGACGGAATTTTCCTTCACACAAAATCCGTTAGTAAAGGGCCTTTTTCTAGTAGTGCGAGGCAGTACCGAGTTGGTACGGTAATTTATTTTACGGCATACAGTATTAGTCTAGCATCTGCTTATCATCTTATGTGTGCATACTATTTGCTTGGTATAGGAGTTGATAACGAGCTGTATCCCAGGAACCAGAGCCGGGACATTTTGAGGACTTTCAGGAATAAGAAAACCGACTAAGGTGAGGATGGATAACCTTTGATATGTTGCACATAGTACTATTGTGTTTCTCTGATAACTAATTTGCTTGATTGAACTGCTGAGTTGGTTAAGTTGGCTGCTTGATTATTGTTGTTGTTGTTGATTTATTAACTGTGGATAACCTGAAATAATTGGATAATTGGAAGTTGTGTTGACGACTTTATTGTCACTTGGAAAGTAGTGGTACGACTCGATGGTTAAAGACTGTTTAGTGGTGGCCATGATCTGGATTCTTGTTTAAGTATGTCTATGCTTGGGATGTCTATCCCTGGGTTCTATTTTGAGATGTCTATCCCTGGGTTCTATTTTGGGATGTCTATCCTTGGGTTCTCTTTTGATCTGGCACCCGGGACATGTTATTAACCAGGTCTGACCCCTAGCTTGTCCAGTGACAGGGCCCCGAGGATAAAATTAGGAATATTAATAATTCTTTTAGCCCTAGCTCAGTCTTGTTTGAATGAATCTTTGTTATGTCTTTTACTGGTATTTACATCACTTGGTATTATGTTTGCTTTCATAATACTGTTTATCCATGATTGTACAATATTGTACCGGTGAGCACTTCGGACTCACCCCTCGCCTGCATGGTTTCATCACGTAGGATGAATTGCTCATAGTACAGGTACGTGGTTCGGCCAGCTGCTGTTTATACTCCACCAGACCCCGAATCCATACCTCCGCTGCATCTCATTCTAAGACTTTCGCTACTGTAATTTATATGTTGTTGTGTTGCTGTATTGCCTCTGTTGCTGTATCTTATATTTTCTATTGCTGCTATGGTCCCCGAGTATGGGTGACAGTTGTAATATTTGGTTTGATGCTGTGTTGTAGTTTGTGAGATGCATTGTTAGATCTATCAATAAGAATAGTTTCGGCACATGTTTGTCGTGACTGGTAAATACGGGTCGGAGCGATTCATTTTGGTAACGGAACAGGCAGTAGGTCCTTGGGTGTTTGCTGTGATTGCTTGAATGTGCATAGTCTGTCATGAGTTGATATAATATGCATGCATACATTCTCATATAGGTACGAATAGATCTGGTGGGAGGAAACCAACATGCTGAGCAGTGCTTGGAAGATGACCAGGTATCAATCGATCAGCCGCAACCGATCGTGGGTGGACAAGTACCCATGGGAGCACCGGGGGACACAACACAGATTATGCACACCATGACACAGATTTTGCAGCGCCAAGATGCTAGGGATGCCCGTTTGGATGCTAGGAAAGCACGTGAATAGGAGAATCAAGGACCTGTTGAGGACTCTGTTTACACTAAGTTGTCCAAGCTAGGTCTTGATGCTTTTATGGGGGTTACTAAGCCACAGGCAAATGACGACTGGCTTCGTCAAGCTCACTGAGTGATGTTGAAGCTCAGATGCACAGATGATAGGTGGGCTAGGTATGTCGCATCTATGTTTCGCAACGTTGCTGTGGACTGGTGGGATTCGGCAACACGTGACATGGCGAAACCAATCACAATGCCTTAGACGCAGTTTACTGAGATGTTCCAAAGGAAGTTTGTCATAGATGTTTACCAGGACCAACTCAAGCGAGAATTTCTGAGTCTGCGACAACAAATCGGACAGTTAGTGCACGAATACGAGATCCAGTTTGATCGTTTATCCATCTATGCGACAGAGTATGTGTCCACACCAGAGGCCAGATACAAGCGTTTCTGGGATGGCTTACGATCCTGCATTAAGACAGTCATGGCCAAAGTTTATGAGACTTACCAGGATATGCTTACAGAAGCTCTTCGAGCAAAAAATATCTGGATAGGGAATAAGAGAGATGAAAGAGGTTCAAAAGAGGAAATCTACACAGAGTGGTGGAAATCAGAACAAGAGGTTCTAGAGTACCAGTAACAGGCCACGGTATGGACAGACCCAATCCATGCCAGTATCCCAGGATCGAGGATGGAGTAACAACTACAACAACAATCGTGGGAGTTCATGGACCCAGTCTGGGAATACTCGCCCGAGACTTCCTCTGAATCAGGTGAGATGTTATGAGTGCAACGAAGTTGGGCACTACCAAAACTCGTGGCCTAGGTTGGGGAGATCTGGAGTTACTGTTCCTGCTTAAACTATACAAGCATCAGTGGCCAGTGTACCCAGTGGTTCTGGAGTTGGCCGAGGCCGTGGACGAGGAGCTACTCCTACTCGGACACAGTCAGCTATGAACTAGAGTGCAGCCGCTCCGAGGGCATTTGTGATCATGGCTGAGGAGGATCCCGAGAATGCTGATGTTATCGCAGGTACCTTTACATTTTTTTGTTGTACTGCATACTTTGATTGATCCTGGTGCCACACATTCTTTTATCACACAAAGTTTTGCAATACTACATAGTTGTACGGAACAGAGTTTGACATGTCCGATGCGGGTTAGGTTACCTGTGGGCATAGTGGTTAGGTTAAGCCATGTATGCAGAGATGTTTCGCTTTCATACGACGACGAGGGTTTCCTTGCTCGGTTGGTGGTGATGAATATGGGAGGTTTAGACATAATCCTAGGGATGGATTGGTTATCGAGTTACAGTCTATGGTAAACTCACTACAAGAAATTTGTCATTTGGAGATGAAAATTTTTGTCTCCAATAAGTGATTTTTCGTCACCAAAGAAAATAGGATACGCTTTTTTTTCGTCACACGACTCGTCCCTAGATCCTCGTCGCTAAAAGGTTTAGGGACGAAACCAAGGATTTCGTACCCAAAAATTATCTTATTTACATACGAAAATTTTTAGTGT
>JAKUCV010001678.1:9551-84678 GCA_028386065.3 Turnera subulata | reverse complement strand
AACTTAACTCTCTACCCCGAAACCCGATTAAACTCCAACGAAAGCCGAACCCGTCATACCATCGACTTATTTCCCTTATAACCAAGGTAAAATAATTTATTTCCTTGTCCAAAAATCCGGAAATTCCTCAAGGGCAAAATAGGAATAAAAATTTCGAAAATTCCGAAAAAATCAAATTATGGAAATTCGGGGCGTTACAAGCACAGTCTCCCCCAGCACCATAAAAATAAGTCTACCATCTGGCTATTCCAATATTTAACTGTGACTTACTAGATATCTAAGTTTTTCCAGTTTATTATTTCTTTACCCTCTTCTAGTTACTTAATTTCTATTATCCTCCACTATCTCATTATCCCGAGCAGGCTCACAGCCTCTCCGCTCGTCTGGATAATGCAGGCTTATTTCAACTGTTTTCCCATACTAGTACCCTCGGTACTCTACTCACATAATTTTCACAGTCAACAACAACAGCAATTACCTACTAATACCAATATTTCCAACATTATCAATAACATCAATAGTAGCATCAATTCAGCAACATCAACGGTAACAAATATCAATTAAATTCATCTCACAACAACCATTCACAGCCACAGAGAATTATTCAAGCATATAATACACATAATAAACAAACAGCAACTTGGTACTACGGGCAGTATATAAATATTTACTTATCCTCACCTTAGCCGATTCCTATTCCTGAAAGTCCTCGAAATGTCCCGGCTCTGGCTCCTCGGGGTATTGCTCGTTATCAACTCCTATTTCAAACAATAATATATGCACACATAAGATGATATGCAAATGCTCGACTAATACTATAAGCCGTAAAATAATTACAGTTCCTACTCGGTACTTCCCCGGGTTATTCCCATTATCGTCATAATTCACCATTTGTTTACAAGTGTCAAATTCCATACTATACTTATACTTATACCCGGATATTATTCCGGTACGTATTTACTTTGATAATACCATTTCCATTTTTATTTTTCATAAGTATGTACTTTCCAAAATATTTCCATTACTTAAGTTTTCCAGATTAATTACCATACTATAACTATCTTACCACAAGTATATATTTATTTTATAATATTATTCCCAAAATTATTTACCCAGAATTATCTATTTTTTTCAGAATTTTCGTATTTATTATTATTATTATTATTTTTACTGAATTGGGCACGTGAATAGTGCCATCCAGGCCTTGCATAGCACCAGGCCCAGACCTCAAGCTGCGGCCCAGACGCAGGCCCATGTAGAAGCCCGAGCCAGCCCAGCACCAGCTGCACCCAAACCCAAACAGCCCAGCCCAAGGCGCGACCCTAACACAACCGGGTCAACCCACGACCCGCGACCCACATCCGGGTCGTCTTCATCACCCGTTGCTCACCTTGACAGACGATGGCCGGAACGCGAGGCGAGGTGCGAACAGCTGCGGCCTCGAGAGGGAGATGCGAGGAGGTGCGATGGACGACTGTTGGCGTTGGCTGTCCGGCGAGGTAGGGGTGAGGCGACAGTGGTGGTGTCGCGAAGGAGAAGGAAAAGCGGGTGGATCCGGTGGCGGCTCGCAGTCGTCTCGAGTCGGTAGCGAAGAGAGGAGAAGTGGCATTCTGCAGCGGAGGTCAGCGGTGTGAGGGCGTCGCGAGCGGCTGCACAACGAGGCGAGCGAGGGAGGAGATGGTGGCTGCTGGTGGTCGGGTTGTTGATGGTGGCCGGCGGTGTGTGGTGGTGAGGTGGCGGCAGCCCCTCCTTTTCTTTTCCTTTTCTGTTTTCTTTTTTTTTTTTTCTTAGTTCTGGTTTTGAGAAAGGAAACTGGATTTTTTGCTTTACAAGTTTTGTGGTTGCAGGGAGTGAGGTGTATGCTAGCTTCCTTGTGCTTTTGCAGGTGGAGAAGATGTTACTGATTTGTGTGTTTTGCAGTTGAAGTTTGCAGGAGGGAAAGGATGGTGGTGATGCTGGGTGGTATGGCGTTTTACAGGTAGAAGAAAAGTATGCAGAGCACTGGTAAGTCACGAGTATCACAGGAGGAAACAAAAGTTCACGTGCAAACAGGAGAAGGCGGCTATATAATTCAATTATGCAGTCGTGTCCCGTCCGGACCAGAAAATAACTATAATACCCCCTTGACTTTATTTCTGGTCCGTTATCTCGAGGTTAAACTTGACTTTTCCCGAGATTCCTGGACCCGAAAAATTCCAACTTTGGTCCGTAAAATCCGCAGAAAAATCCCGAGCGTGGGACAGAGCTCGGTTTCAGATTCCGATGCATATTTTACCCTGAAATAATTACCCAAGATTATTTTTACATGATAAATTACTGTACAAAGTATTTTACAGTCCGGGTAAAAATTTATATTTTTACCCGAGCTGTTACAAACTGTGATCTGAAAAATACAATTGAAAATTTGGAAGTATGCTCGAGAAGCAATCCACAAAGTCGATAAACTCCCTACCGCTCAAACCTACAAGCAGTTGATAATTAAATTTATCATTTTATTGGAGAAAGACTTGGAACAATGAGAAATAGCAAATACTTATAGAAAGCACAAAGCAATTAATTTCAAAGAAAAAATTTAAAATTGGAGCAAAGTTAAGAAAGAAAAAAAAATAGCGTATTATGAAACACCCAAGGAAAAATCCTAAAGAAAGTATAGAAATTAGCACGGATGCTCTAAGTGATCATTACAACCAAACCCAATTGGATTTTGAATTTTGCTTTTATCGTTTTTGTTGAAACACTTTTTTTGAGCTGTAATATATTTTGTTATATTTTATTATAGCAGTTATAATTAGTTATGTCTAGATGATAAAATTGATTAGGATAAGAAATGATTAGGAGTTATTATCAATTAAAACTCCCTATGTTAACCTCTATATATATATTTTTAATGTCGGCTTGCATGTAAGCTTGAAGGAAAGCTTCCAGAAAATATGAAATAAATGCTATGTCTTTGTTATAACCCAAATACTCAACTTCATTTTTCATATATATTTTATAAAAATTTTACATGGTAGTGGAGCTTTATTACTAAGGGGCCTGAGAGTGTGAGAAATGCCATAATCAAACTCAAAAAAAGAAAGAAAAAAAAAACCTACAACATGTCTACACAAAGATGTGCCTCACCACCACCAAAGTTTACAAGAGATAACTACCACATGGAGAATCTGGAGATGAAATGTTGGTGGAGACCAAATGTCTGGTGCAAGAAATGAAATGAGTTGGGACACATTGCCAAAGTGTATAGGAAGAAAGAAGAACAATAAGAGCAACTGCACTTTTTGTTGTTGCATATAATACTGATGCTGAAGAACAAAGTGCAAAAAAATCAGATACAAGCCATGACATGATTTTCTTGGAAGATGAAGAAATGAGTTGAGAATGACTAAAAAAATTATCAGATATAACCTTTGGCAAGAGCTCATATGTTACGGATGATTATAGCATCAAAACCAAGGAGGAGTGTTGCTATAATATATTTTATTATAACAGTTATAATTAGTTTATGTGTAGAAGATAAGATTGATCAGGATAAGAATGATTAGGAGTTATTATAAGTTATAACTCCCTATTTTGACCTCTCTATATATATATGTTTGTAATGTACATTTTCAAGTAAGCTTGAAGCTTTTAGGGAAATATGAAATAAATCCTATGCCTTTTTATAAGCCAAAACACTCTCCTTCTTCCCTTTTTCATATATATTTTATAAAAATTCTACATTTTTGGCTGGCAGACTTGGATACTACCTTTGCTTTTCATTCAGGCTTCAACTAAGGTTTATTAAACTCGTACTATTTGTCAAACCCCTCAGGCATATAAGATCAGGATTTTTAAAGTTCAGCCAGCAATTTTACTTAACTTTGAAGAAGCTTCTCGCTCAGTTGACCAAATTGAACTGTTCCTTAGCTACAACCAAGATACCAGATTACCAGTTATTTTTTTCTTTCGGTTTAAAGATACTTTGTACGAGTAGCTATTATGCGTGATAGATTTAGGATGTTTTTTTATCATTATTTCTCCGTAGATCCTCACAAAAAACCAAGATAAATCCAGCATCAAGCATCAAAAAGTCAGCCATGAATGAAAAGCCACCACTTTTATCACCCACGCAAACCAAATTTGTTGGCTTTTAATCACAAGAGTAAACAATAACATAGCAAAACCCAATGGTTTGGTTGTGCAAAAGAGGAAGATTGAAGAAGAGTTTTACTTTAATCAGAAACATGAGTTTTGGATTTTTGTTTTGTTAAATATGAACTCTGAATTTGACTTTGACAATGTATGTAATCATTAAATGTGGTAAGTAATAAAATAAATTTTAATGTGATGGTCATTTTTGGTAGAGATGGCTGGTATTTGTAGCAGAATATAATATTTTGTATAGACAAAATCGTAAAGCACACTTAGCCAAACAATTTACTCGTTGACATAGTTACAATGGACGACGTCAATTAGAAGCATCACTTGAGTCCAGCTACCAGTAGCTTGAAGCACACTATGAGGTGGACAGTATAGCTAGATTCCACAAATCAGAGTCGTCGTAGATTAACCAAATCAATTGCTATATAGGCTTTTTGGTAGATGTTTTAATCTGAAAGCAATATTAGGATATTTCCACTAGCTAGTTGATTTCGGTATTCATGGCATTGCCACACCTATAAGATACTTGTTGCTTGGGGAATAAAATACTTACGGTGTCTAGGTTCTTGACAATTTCCTTCTTAAGTTAGTGTGGTACTCGTACGTAGAACAAAAAAAAATTAACAAAGAACCGCACAAACTTTTTTTTTTTTTTTGAGGAACAAGAACCGCACAAACTTGGAGATAATTAAATTCATCATCCTACTATAATATGTTATATATGAAAAGATACATACATGAATACCGAAATCAACTAGTGGAAATATATATATATAGGAGGAGGCTCATCCAACCAGCGCAACCAGTGGTTTGTAGAGATTATTCACCTGCTTCTTCTACCATCTAAGCCAATCTTCTGATTTCTTCTTCTTTTTCTGTTCGTAAATGTATGCATTCATTTCCAATTGCATATTGTTATTGATCATGATGTTATAAGAAGGAATAAAAATTTAAGAAAATTAGTAACCGTATATATAGTCTTACAACAATAAGAAATCACTTGCAATCCTCCAATTTGTAAATTGTGTGTGTTAATGATGATGATAGAAGAAGAAGAATAAGGAAGAGCAAGAGATGGAAATAGGAAGAGGCAGAACGGTGTTTTTCATTCATCTGTAAGCTTCATTGTTTTGCAGTGTATTTATAGACATAAGCAGGGGAAGGTGACAAAGCTACGTTAGGTATATTAAAATGACATTCACTTTAATATTTATAACACTCCCCCTTGAATGTCATTTTGTATTGGGTAAAATACTTTTAGAGTACTGCCTCATTAAAAACCTTATCAAGAAAAACTCAGTGTGGGATAAAAACTTGGTGAAGGAAAAAAAAGTACAGTGCGGATTCTACTCCCCCTCATTTTGGCCTCTCTTGATTTCATGATGTCATTGCATGCTAATCTTCCTTGTCAACTTCTGGTGACGTATGCTTTGTCTGATCGCCACTTTAATTTGACAACATGTGTAGCATTATCTTCATAATTCCTTGTTGGAACTCCTTCCTTGCTATCTTATTTTGTGGTCCCGATGATATAGCAATGTCGTATGTAAAGTTGTAGCAGATGTCCGTTTGTGCTTTATGTGGATCAAATAGAGAATCTGCATCTGCAAAACAAACTATATTCTCTTCGGGCTTACAGAGTTAATTCAAAACCGCATCTATTATATCCCGAAGATAAGAGCATAGCCATATCTTGTCAATAGGCTTATGGCAAAAGATGCAGGCTACATGTTACCAACATGATAAATTGCACTTTGACATGGTGCTCCAGGACCAATGAGATTTTTCATCTCAAAATTCTTTTCTAAAAGCATAGCACTGCATTTGGAAGCTTCTTCAGGAGTTCTAATAATATTTAAAACACATATAGATATGAATTATCAACATAAGCATAAATTCATGTATGTACTTTATACTATGCATGCTCAAATTGGTTTAAACCATCAATTAAACTTAATTTTGTATATTCCCGGGAATTAGTTGCTTCAAGCAACTTGAATCCTTCAGGGATTCTCTTATATACGTCATGATATATGGATCCATAGAAATATAGGCTGTAAGGGCATCTATTAAAAGCATTTCTAATTTTTCCTATTATGCCAGACTTATCAAAAAATAATTACATCCACCACAAGGGAGTATATCTCCTCACAATTAATACCAAGTCGTTTTATTTTATGTACTGAATAAAATATATTATGTTCTTTTGAACTTTAGGTTCACACTAATTTATTTGAGGATCAACAATCATACATTTACAATGTATTTCAATAATATCTTGATCCAGCTGCTTATTTTCTCCCCATGATATTGGGTAAACTCTTTCATCAAATAAACAAATCTCCAATCATTAGTCACTGGTTTCAATTACTTTGTAATTGATGGAGATTTTTATACCCAATATCTATTCCCAATCTTCTTTAAGGACCAGCTTTACTATGCTGTGGTGGAGCATTATATACTGTATAACCAACGGTCCGAAGATGAGAGTTACTAGGTTCGTGACCATGAACCAATTAAATAGGGAGACCTTATGATAACTTGTTGGCTTGATGCACACAAGTGCTGCTGCATATAATATACCATTTTCTCAAAACAGTAATATTTCATTAACAATGGTCCTGCAATCAATTGGAAATGTTTGCCCCAGATCTTTTTGGGTTTAATTCCAATGATATACATTATCCATTGAAAAAATATACCAGCATTATCTAGACATATAGTCTAATAACATAAGTAGGGATATGTACACGCAAGTGGCTTAATTATTAAAATAAGTGCGCACATTGCCAACTTGCGTCACACAATGGACCATCTTGTCGATGCATCATAAAAATTACCTAGATGGTCAACACTGCGGAGTTATTAATCCGCGTACATGTCCCTGAATTATTTCCAAACTTGCTGGTGACTCCAGGCCAATCTCATCTTACGAAGGCCGTATAATTAATTTCGCAGCACACAAACACTTGGAAAATTATTGATTGTAAAACTTCTGGTTTTTCAATGAATGAATAAATAAATTTCGTGCATCATTATTGATCCGGGATGGCCCAACCGGTCATGCCAAACAATAAATCCATGAACCAACTTCAGGCTGCTATATATATGCCAGCTTCAGGTTGGATATGATAACTTAGGAAGAATATTTACCAGCTTCTGGCTGGGGCATACTAGCTATAAATTACATATTTATCAGCCAACTTCTAGTTGGTCTCAGATTCAGGCTGTGCAAACTGTGTATTTAAACACTTAAAAATTGCTAGCTTCAGGCTAGTACATTCCAGCTTCTAGCTGGATATGGTAAGTTTAATAACTTAAATTGCTAGCTTCAGGCTGCAATATATGTGCCAATTTTAGGCTTATATCTGCCACTCATGTCGAAAAGATCAAAATTATTGAGCAATAATTAAATATAGTGACAAATTTTGTCAAAAGCAGATCCTATTAGATCTGTCCGGGGGTCCACATTTTGAAAAAACTGACACCTTAGCTGTCTAAGCTCAGGCTATAAAAGAGGGCAGTATTATGTGGTGAAACACATAGATTCAGAAAAACCACATAAAGATAAAAGAATTCCTTCCCCAACAACTGTCTTCTTTGTTGAGGGTGTCTCTCTAAGGAAGAAAAACAGGCTAGTATATAGCATGGTGAATGAACAACAAGAGGAGTTACCGAGTGAACTCGCAAGAATTCCTCGTTTGGTTTTTGTTGATGAACTATACTCATCCAGGTTCTTTGTAACTCCTATGGAAGAAACCTTCTTCCTAGAGGATCAAGGCAATCTACGGGCTTCCTTTTATGGCTCGACTAATTCTATAATGTTTTTCATATCTGATAGACTACAGGAGTTTCAGCTAGAGCCATCTTGCCAATTTTTGAATCAAAGCAGTTATTATCAAGTTTCCATGATGGCTCGGAGTGTCCCGAGGGTGTCTGGGTTACCGCCTACATGGCCTAAGGTACGACTTTTACTATGGAATTGCAAGGGAGTGGCCAGGCGGTCCCAAGATTTTGTGCGTACCTTAAGGGACCTGAAGAATCAGTACAAGCCCAACATGGTACTGATTACTGAAACCCTGTGGCAACCTGCAGAGAATCATGGAGTAATACCACTCCGTTTTCCTCCAACAAATCGGTTTGAGCTACCTGGAGAAAACAACATGGGTGGTATGTGGTTCTCCTGGAACGACAGTGTTAGGGTCAACATCAATAACGAAGCCCAGAGTTTTAGGATCAATGTTGTACCCAATCGATAAATAATTATTTCAACTTATGTATGAGAACAATTCCTCTATGTGAATATTATCCTTGTAATGAATCCCATATGCAATAATAATATGCATGTTTTCCTTTAGCCTTGCCATTGTTATAACTTTTATGGTCATAATAGTTAGAATAATTTCTTCCATATCATGCAACAGGCACAATCATTACTGTACTGTCTCATTCTCTTTAGGGAATGGAGCAAAAATCGATTCAATGGGATCCATAATAATTTCTTTTATTACTGTGAATGGGGGGTTTCTGTACTCTTCAAGAGTATATGCTCTTCCAGTGCATAGATATATGATCTTCTGGATCATAGTAAAGTTTGCGTTCTTTAGGAACATATTCAATCTTATGCTCTTTTGGAGCGTATTAATCTTTTTCTCATTTCGAGATTGTACTATCGCATATGTTATGTGAAATAGTTGACATCCACACATATAACTCTCCCCCTTGGATGTCAACTTACATTGTCTTCAGGACAAATGTCTTGAGCCATTATTATAGAAACGATTATAAAATACTATAAAGTAAATGAAATAAAGTAAATTATAGCACATAATAATAAAACTGAAACATAAAATAAAATTATTCAGTATATATTGACTTGCACCTTCAGGGTAAGCAAGATAAGAACAGTTGTAACAACCCAGGTAATTTTTACGTTTTTACCGTCACCGTAAAATTTATTTTACAGTTGTTTACCATTAAAATTAATCTTGGGTAATTAATTAATGGTAATTTATGCATCGGATTCCGAAACCGAGCCTTGTCCCACGCTCGGGATTTTTCTGCGGATTTTCCGGACCAAGTTGGAATTTTTCGGGTCCAGGAATCTTCAAAAAAGTCGGGATTAACCCCGAATTATCGGGCCAGAAATAAAGTCAAGGGGGTACATTAGTTATTTTCTGGACCAGACAGAACCTGCCTCACATGCTGCACAGTGTGGAGGCTACAGCCGCCATTCACTGTGAGCATGTGAACAACCAGTACTCTGCCCGTGCTATACCAGTGTTCTGCATGATTGCCTTTTGCCGTGTTCTTATTCTTTCTTTTTTTTCCTTCTTCCCAGTACATCATCATCACCATTTCTTTCTGCTCAGCATCCCCTCATCACCTCTGCAACCAAACTTCACCTGCAAATCCACTGCCCAACCCACACCCTTCCTTCCTTCTCAAAACCAAACCAGGAAAAAAAAAATATACAAAACACTTACCAGCTCTAAAGCTACGTCGTTTGGGGCAACAACAACCACCACACCGCCACCTTTCACCCTCCCCGCTACTGTTCACACGTAGGTGAACCGAGCCGCCACACGTGACACCACCCACGCCGCCACCTTCCCCGTGCCGTCGCCGACCAGACGCGACCAGCGCCGGCAGATTCCGCCTTCTGACGCGCCATCAGAGGCCAAGGACCCGACGGGCTATCCTTCCTCTCCTCCTCTCTTAGCACAATCCGACGACACGCCGACCGCCGAGTTGCACGCCTGCAGCCACTAGCGATGCCGTCTCCTCTCGTCACCTCCTCCTGCTCGCCGACCCGTGCTGCTGTTCTCGCGCCGTCGCCCCGCCTACCGTCGAACCCGCGTGGATCCGGATTGAAGGTGAGCAGACCCGCTTTGTGTGGGTAAGACCCGGTCTCACGTGGGTCAACCCGGACGGATCTTGGCCTGGGCCTGGGCTTAGGATCTACCCTGGGCTGCAGACCTGCAGGTTCGGTCTGGGCTCTGCATTTGGGCCTGGGCTGACCTGCTGGGTTGAATTCCAAGGGTTGGGCTTAGCTAATGGCCCAGTCTGAATTTAATTAAAAAAAAAAAGAGAAAAGAAAAAGAAATATTCTGGGAAATAAAAAAAATATATATAGGTATAATTTTGGGAATTAAAATAATTAGTGTTTTGGAAAAACATAAATGTGATAAATAATAGTAGAGTAAATAATTTGAGGAGATAATCTTGGAAAAAAATAATAGTAGTAATTGATAATTTTGGAAAGTACATACTTATGGAAATAAATATGGAAAGGGTATTATCAAGTAGGAATTATACCAGAATGATATCCGAGTATAGGTATAGGTATAAGCATAGTATTATTTTTGACACCTAGAAATAAATGGTGAATTATGACGATAATAGAAAATAACCCGGAGGAGTAACCGAGATGAGTCAGTATTTAATTTCCGGTATACAGTAGTAGCATGACATTGCATATCACTTATGTGTGCATATTATTTGTTTGATATAGGAGTTGATAACGAGCAGATACCTGAGGAACCGAACTTGGAGTCTGTGGGGCATTTCCAAAACTGATAATCGGCTAAGGTGAGGATGGATAACCTTGGATATGTGCCTGTAATACCGTGTTTGATTTTGTTGTTTGATTGAACTGCTGAATTGATTATTGACTGTTATATGACTGCTATGGAAATTGTTGATGGTTATTGTTTGCTATCTAATTGCTGTGGATATTGCCGTGATGTTGCTGGTTTGTGTTGTTGGATTGTGGTATGGTGAGTGACCATTGAACTGTTATTTGTGAATAAATAGTGATATGAGATTGTTGGTTGGTTGAGCCTGTGGATTAATCTGGGATAATAAAAAGTTGAATAATTGATGATAGAGTAATGGAATTGGAAATGAAATTGAGATGATGATATAATGGTCACATGGAAGTAGTGGTACGACTAGATGGTTAGAGACTAGTTCTGTGGTGTCATGGCCGGTTTGGTTGGTTGATGGGGATGTTGATCCCGGATGATGTTGTTATTGGGATGTTGATCCCGGATTGTTGGTATTGGGATGTTGATCCCGGATTGTGATTTGGCCTGACATCCAGAATTAGTTAATAACCAGGTACGACCCTAGCTTGTCCAGTGACGGGCCCCGGAAGATAAAATTGGTAATAAAAATAATTAAGCATTCTTTTGGTCTTGGCTCAGTTATGTTTAGTAGGAATCTTCTGTTGTGTTGTTTGAGTTGGTTTCTTGTGTTGTGATTGTTTGTGTTACTTCGAGAGTATTACGGTTGATTATATATCTCTGTTTATCCTTCGTCGGTGAGCACTTCGGACTCACCCCTCGCCTGCGGGGTTTCATCCCGTAGGTATGATTGCTTCGTAGTTCAGGTACGGCGTACGTTGGTTGTTGCTTTCTTCTCCACCTGACTCCGGATCCATACCCCGCTGCATGTGCATAGAGTCTTCCGCTGCTATTCTGTTGCATAAGTTGCTGTATTATAATTCCGCTGCTATTGCTTGCTCTTTTCTTTGTTGCTGTTGTACGATGTGAGCTGTGTATTGCTGAATAATGGTCTCCGAGTATGGGTGACAAATGCATTATATGGTTGCTGTTGTAAACTACTTGTGAGTTGTTTTGTAATCCCTGTCAACAAGAATAGTTTCGGCACGTGTTTACTGTGTACGGTAAATACGGGTCGGGGTGTTTCAACAGTATCCATTGACTGATGGTCATACAACTCTTTTATTGCGTCTTCGAGACGATTTGCATTTAAATGCATTCAATACCCATAAAAAAAAATTTCTTCCGGAAATTTTAAGGGCTTCCAATATTTGTAACATTAACATAATTCCAAAATTAAGGAAATGAAAGACTTAAATAAAATAAATAATCATGGGCCTATTATTAATTAGCCCAATTAAAAATAAATAAATGCAAATTGATGGGCCTTGTACGAGCCCAAGCGAAATATAAATGAAATTAAAGCGAAAAATTAAATGCAATGGGCCTTTTAATAGCCCAATCGTAATTTAAATAAAAACATAAAATATGCTTGCTCGATAAATCTTTCAGCAGTAATATATAATATATCATACTAACTAATACATGGGCCTTTTAATAGCCCAATCATAATAAAAATATAAAATATGCTTACTCGATAAATCTTTCAGCAATAATATATAATATATCATACTAATATATGGGCCTTTTAATAGCCCAATCATAAAAAAAATGTAAAATAAGCTTACTCGATAAATCTTTCAGCAATAATATATAATATATCATATTAATACCCGGTTACTATTCCGGTATATATAATTTGATAATTTTGTTTTCATAATTATTTTCACTATTATTTTCTCAAATTATATTTTCCCTGAATATATATTTACCAGAATTATTTTTTTCTTTTTTTTTCATTTTCCAGGTTGGGTCTTGAATAGTGTAGCCCAGTCCCTTGCACAGTGCCAAGCACAGGCCCGTGTAAGGGCCCGAGCCTGCCAGCCAGCCCATGCGCCAGGTCCATGCCCACACGGGTCAACCCGACTCAGGACCACGGACCCGTTACACACCCGGGTCGACCCACACGGGTCGCCTTCAACCTCGTGGGCACTTCACAGCGTGGTGGCGAGGGCGGTGCAGGAGGGCGAGCGGCGCGGGGTAGAAGGCGGCAATGAGGCGGCTGTGCTCGGTGTGCAGGCGGGGCGGTGGTGTCCTGCAGGCGGCGGCGAGCAAAGACGCGGGCTGCTGGCCCGTCGTCGGCGGTGACAGGGAGGAGAGGAAAAAGGCGGCGCTGCTTCATGCCTTCATGGGGCGACGACCGGGCGGGAGGAGCGCGGCGGTGCGGCAGCTGGGCAGCGTCGCTGGAGGCAGGAAGTGGCGCGGGCGAGGCGGATCCGATGGGTCACCTCGTTGGGTCTTCCTCCCCTAGCAGCGCGTCGGGCAGCGGCAGCGGACGGGGGAAGCTTAGTCTGGTCGGCGACGGCGCGGCGGAAGAGCTGGCAGTAGCGGTGAGACGAACGGCAGCCGGGAGCTCATACTCATGAACAGTAACCGTGAGTGTGGGGAAGGTGACGCACAGGGTTTTCATGATTTTTCAGCTCCGTTTTTTTTTTCTGGTTTCCTTCATCCTTTTTCTTTTCATTTTCTTTGCTCGAATAGAAATCGTTATCGTGCCGATAACGTGTTATAAATTGTGTATGTTAATGATGATGATAGAAGAAGAAGAATAAGGAGGAGCAAGAGATGAAAATAGGAAGAGGTAGAACGGTGTTTTTCATTCATCTGTAAGCTTCATTATTTTGCAGTGTATTTATAGACATAAGCAGGGGAAGATGACAAAGCCACGTTAAGTATACTAAAATGACATTTACTTTAATATTTATAACACAATTCTTTTTTTTGTTAGGCTTACTATCCTTCACGCAAGTCCTGTTTACTCCTCATATTAATATGTGCGACTGCACTCCTACTCAGAAAATTTTAATGCATGAACAAATTATAAATTTATCCTTCACAAAATAAGTAAAAGAATATCAATCATTGTCAAGATTATGTTGGTTTCTTCCTAATTTCAACACCACCATCGTGCAATATCAAACCACCAAATACAAAATTAGGAAGGATAATGTGAGTGGTTGGTCATATGTTTAATTTCCCATCTTACATAATCTGCACGCAACAGCACACTATTTTTTCTCGCATCTTGCCTTTTGCATCCCATCTGGCTACCGTCATAAATGGTGTGTATAACTATCTTTATTCGGTCTTCAGCAGATGGCACTCTATGAGTTCATACTGTACAAATTTTGTGTTTGTTTTGTTAATGTGTTTGGATGGTAACGTGGGCAAGGTTAAGGTAGCAAAATATCTGGATTTGGAATGCAGGCAGCCGGCTGATGATTTATATGGCTTTTTTTTTTCATATTGGTGGATGCAATATTAGCTGTTTTAAATTGTGAAGTCCGAATCTAAATCCTAGACCTCTTACGTGGTCCTAGCTAGATTTCTATTTTCTTTTTTGTTTAAACTTTAAATGCTAACAAGAGTTTTGAGAGATTGCCATAGCCATGGGGGTGCTGGTGCCTCTTCGTTTTACTTTTTGTGTGTGTGTGTGTGTGTGTGTTTTTTTTTGTGTGTGGTCGCATGAATTGAAATTGATACCTGGAAGGAAGGGAGAGGGTAAAGGAAGGGCTTTCTCTACTGGGAAAGGCATCCTTTTCAGGGCTTAGTGGAGTTTTATGGGCTTTTCTAAAAATAACAGAATAGAGCCAAGACTTTGTTTTCGGGCAGGGATAGTAAACTGTCCGGCTAAAGCCCATTATGATAATGCTCATTACGTGAACTGATGTCATCATAAATACTATAGGCCATAGCCCATAAATCCCAAGATATGATGCAGGCTTCCCTCCCACTCGGGGAGGCTCGTGCATAAATTGAGGGCATACCGCCCTACCATCCCCGGTCCTCCACTCCAAAAGGAGGTTGCTAATTAACACCCACTAATAACTCGTTGAACTAAGAAGAAGAATCATTGAAATAAAAGCTCACGTTTCATCTTCCAATTGTATCTTCTTTCGCTTTTCTTGAGCTACTGTTAATTAATTATGTTTTGCTCTGTCCCTTTCTATTCCCTTTGTTCTATCATACCCACAATTTCCAGTGACGGAATACCCATCAAATCTATAGATGTACTTTGTGTTACTTCTTATGTTTGGTTATTGTTAGATTGGCCATCACTTTGAAGCATATATGTCGAAATGTAAAGTAGAATGTAATTGGTCTTCAACGTGCTCTTTCCTCGTGAATTATATGGTGCGGTGACATATAAAAAGTTTAATTTGGTCAACAGCATTTCTGTTTGGAGAATATGTAAGTATGAATCTTGAATTGTAGAACAGATATGAGAATACAAGGCTGACAAAGTAGATGGATCGGGGGCTAGCATAAAACTTACGAGAGCAAAGGCAAAAATAATATCAGCCGTTTATTGAAGATTATTGGTGCTGTGGACAAAAATGAAGAGAAAAGAAAATCTTTGGACAAGTAATTCCAACAGAGAGGAACGGCTATTATCAACAGTTAAATGTAGAAAAATCTTCTTAGGGTATCTATCAGTCACACAAGTAACAGATATTATTTAATTAGTACTCTTGTCTAAAACTTGGGGAACTGGACTCTAGATGCACATCTTCCCCTTGGAAGCAATGGACATTCAATGAACTCTGAGGCAGAAGTGTCCACGCACATGTATATCTGGTAAAGTTGGCTGTCACGGGAATGATCAACATTGCACTCTATGCCAGGAGTAAACCCAGTACCTTCTTGTATTGCTTCGACAATGCTGTCCAAGTCGTAGAATTCGTCATCTGGTTTAATTCCTGCAATTAACAATATCATTAAGTATATGTACATTCATATATTAGTAACATGCTTTATTTTAAGGAAGATACAATAACTAACTAAAGTATAGTACACACGTTATAATTTAATTAAGAAAATATACATAGATGTAACGAATACCTGCATTAGTAAGGATTTGGAGAAGGTTGGCTTTCTGCTTCAGCTTGAGAGCAGCCTCAAAGTACTCGTGCTGGTCAAGTTCTTCAGACTCAGCGCAGGTGCCGTGCTTTACCCATTCATGTGACCAAAATTTCATGCCATCGTTGGTGGGGCAGGATAGTGTTGGCCAATCCTTTTGCATTCTGCTCACCAAGTCGGAGATCTAATACATACACCAGTACATACAACAACATTAAACTACACTTATAAACATTAATTATTAATTAGGACCACCAATAACAATAAATAAGGTGCTAGTAGTTGTAATAAACATTAATTGCAAACATTAATTAATCTAATGAAATAAAGTTCAACCATGACAAACCGGACTTAAAAATCCTCAATAAAGTAATTTGTCTTGGTAGGACCTCATATTAATTCACTTTGCCGTGTGGTCAACTAGAAAGGTTAAACTTAATTGCTCGCGTATTTAAGGTACAGAGCAAATTTTCCTATACGGATTCAACAAATTGCAATGCCGATTAAGGCTTTCTACCAAACGATATTGATTGCGGTAGCATGCGGCCCCAGGATGAGCTCCACAGAGTGTTGGATAAGCAATTGTATTGCTCCACGTTTAGTCCAAACACAAGATGCATCCGCTCTTGTCATATTTTACATAACCAGAAAGCTAATCTTCTATAATCCTGTGCACAAATATGACCAGAAAAGAAATCCAATGCATTACCAATTGAAAGTCTACTTTAAGAATAAGTACCAAAAGTTTTTTTTTTTGTTTGTAGACCACAAGTCAATTCTAATTTGCATCACATTGTTAAATATCAATCCGTTGTATCAAATGCTACCCGCTCCAATAGAAATTAAAAGAAAAGCTAGAAAAATTCAAGAAGCATATAGTCATCTTTTGGAGGAAATTTAAAAATAGTCGTTTTCCTGATACAAGCTTGAAAGCTATATGTACCACAGGCCATTGGCTCAATGACAAACAATTGGTGTACCAGTTTCTTTTTGGCATAAATACAAATCGATTAGCATAGAAGAAAAAGGGCTACAACTACCACAGAGATTGACATAATTGGTTGGATGGTAGCCAATTTTTTGGAGCTGATGTTAACCTTCATGTAAAAGAAGAAGAGAAGAACTAAAAAATCCTAACCACAATTAAATAAAAATTTCTTTTTTTTTTTTTACTCTCAAATAGGACATATCTGTAGCAAGACGTGCCTGGGAACAGAATGCTAAATCTGGAAATCAAACAAGTTTCTTCTCAGAGGGTGATGAACAGACGGTATAAGGCATACATTTATGACAAAAATGTTAGTTTCGTTGCAGGTCCAAACCATTAACTAAGTTTACATACTAGATTATAATATGGTTTTAGTGTATGAATGATTTTATATATAATATACAGACAGGACCATATATATATATGGAGCAGGAGATGTAATTGGTTACCTGGGATTTATCGAAAGCACTGTCAGGATTGCAGTTTGATGGGTAGGAGCCATCCTTGTAGTTAGGCCAAAGTCCATGAATGCCAAAATCTGCAGCAGGTTTCCCACTCTTCGGATAGCAGCAGCTGTGCGATGTGTCACAGTACGCCCCCGGCCACTGTATATTATATTTGTCAAGGAAGAGAGTTGATTTAGAGAAAGTTGAAACCAAAAAACAGAGATCAACCATGATAACTTAAACATATTTCTTTACGGAATAATCGTTAAAGAATAGCTTAGTAGCGGTTTCTGTGATGAAGAAAACTGGAGTGGAGCTAACCTGTTGAACGAAGTAGAAGAAATCAAAATCTTGAGAGAAGCAAAGAACGAAAAGGCATTGTATGGTAAAAAGCTTGATAAAGATTGAGGCGCAAGGCTTCATCTTCAATAATTATAAAAGGTATACGAACTTTTCTGGGTGTGTCGTTGAGTTGTGGTTGCCTTTTGTATAATTTTAATTAAGGTTTACGAATAACAATGAAGTAGGGGTTGGCTGGTTCTGATAATTCTGAATATACGCATACATTATATAGGCAAAGTCAAGGAAAGTCGTGAACGGAACAGCATCAGTCACAGAATATGCGTATCAATCTCATCATCATTAGTTATTTCTTTTTTATTAATTAGAACTTGCGTGCTTGACGTTTTCCCCCTCTTCTAAAATGTGTCCTATACACATATTTGCTTCAATTCAAGGAACCGCAACGTCGAAAGGCGTGTCTGTTTCTTTGCAAAACTTCGTGTAGAAACTTAATTAATGACTTGAATTTTAATTTAGTTCCATTATTTGGAGTCGATCTAAAATGGGCGAACATTACCTACAATGTGGAGCTATCCAGCTAATGTTTCTTAATCATCAATGGTCCTTCTGTCCAATTTTCAAGATTAGGACCAGAAGATAAGGCTAGCAGTGGAAAATAGGCATGTAGGATTATGTGTACCAGTTGAAAAGTAATTATTAGACTGAAAAAAGTAGCAGCATTTTGTTTTCAGAATAATAAAACAATTCATTAGAAAGAAATTATACTTTCTCGCATAAAAATTAGCCACATGATGATGATGCTTAGTACTCCTCTGTTTCACAATATAAGATCTTTAAAGTTTTTGCACAACCTTTAAGAAAAGTATTAAATAGGTCTAGTCTCATTAAATTTTAGTATTATAATTACTAACTTACCCTAATTTTTACATATATCAAAGTTGGAATACAACTTGTTTTGGTCAAATAAATAAGGGTAAACATGATAAAAATTAATTAATGCTTCTCAAAACTCTAAAACATTCTTATATTCTGAAACAAAATACAAAATCCAAAAGATCTTATATTGTGAAACAGGGGGAGTAGTTACTAATAGCGAGGAAGACAATTGACCGAAGTTATGATACATAAACGATTCGGAGAAGTATAATTAATAAGATGTGGTGCGACAACAATCTTTGACATTGAGCTCAATCGCCATTGATGTTAAACTTTGAGTTATTAAACTCTGAGCTTAAGTATAAAATTTTGAAACTTTCAACTAATTAATTCCTGTTATTTGCAAACAAGTTGTCGCCTTAAGCAAAACAAGAATACGAATACGTAGGAATTGCAAGACATTTTGCAGTTGACTGAATAGTTTTTTTGGCAAGCAACTTAATTGACAAAAAAGTATTTATGAGAGAAAAAAAGAACATGAAAGAAAAGCTTGTAAAATTGGAGAAAGGCATACGTTTGGATTATCATACAAGTAATCCAGGTTTCAATCTTATCTTATAAGGCATCCAGTCACGGTGTCTGTTAAGGATGCTATCATAGACCTAATTTTTTAAATACGGGACAAAATTAAGGATGGTCGGTGCGTAATAATGCTGCGTACACACATACTTGGTGAAAGTCAACTTGCTGCTTAGAGCGAATCAAACTTTGGTCCGGGAGCCATATATACGGCAAACTTTTATGCCTAGTAGTAATTTTTTTGTTAAGGTGCCATGGTAATTTTTTTTGGTAAGATGCGTAGTAGCAGATAGTTAGTTGCCCACTATGTTTATAAACGTTTTTAAATATAAAAACAAATTCCGGAAGCCATAGAATACGAAACTTAGTCAGCTATGACATAAGATATATATGTGAATATGCTTTTCAGATAAGTAAATTATGTAGCGACTGGTGAAGTTGGATAAAATTTTTAGAAGAGGCCAACATAATTTTTTCCCGTAATAGTAAGGACTTATGTGAAAAAATAAAATTTAAAGGGGGCAAAATGTGTATCACAAGAGGACTGATATAGAAAAAATAAAAATTCAGGGAGGCCATGGCCACCCTCCCCCCCTAAGCCTGCTAGTACCATCAACCTATTATTGATAACGGAGAGAACCTAGTCAAATAAGGTTGCTAATTATCCTATAATTAATTTACATGATATGAATATCACACCAAATTTCTCTAAAAAAAAAATCATACCAAATCCATTTACCAAAAAAATTCATACCAAATCCCCTAAATCGTGGTACATCCAATTCCCTAAAATATACAAATCAAAACATCATGATTAAGGGAATTATATCTAAAAAATATACTTATTCCATGGAGAAACATTTGTTGGATCTTTTCAAACCCATTGATGCATCATGGTGGATCCATAACCGCGTTAAACTAAATAATGCATTTCTAATACAATTTTTTTTATTTTCGAATGTCTCATCAATTGTCAAAAACAAAATAAAATGGAACATTTTCAAATTGAATGGTTATGATTATGAAGTTGTGAGATCAGACTATGTCCACCATTTAAGACTTTTTTTTTTGGTCTGACACCAATTAAGACTTCACCGACTTAAAACAATTAAATGGTATCTTCGTTGTTTGTTGGTGATAATTTTTGCTTTTGGCCAGTTCATGTTAGAGAGCAATCCTTTTCTCGGCTTCATATCCACTAAGCTTTTTTGGGATTGCCGAATTGGTAGAGCTTCTTGATATTGAATCGAAAAGATCTTTATCATTGACAATCACAAAGCCTAGGTAGAGCAAGGCCAAATGCCAAACACACGTATATTAAATTAGTTTTTTTTTTTTTAAATGGGAAAATTAGTTCTTAAAGCAATGGACACACAATTGGGAAAGTAACGTGGAAGACTCACATGCCTCAAACCTACCACAACCACCAATTGTACCCAAAAACAAAAGGTAAATTACACACATCAAAGCTGCCTCCCTGGATTCGGGTAGTGATCATTGTGTGTGGGACACTTGTTAAATTCCAAGCTGGCTTCCCATATGGTGAGATTTGAGAATGCCAATAAAACAAACAACCAAACATGTGAAATGTGCTACCACTTAATTACAAGGAGAAAAGAAAAGAATGTACAAATACAGACAAAGATAATTCGGAGTTCATTTCCTTCCGTCTTTCGGTTTAGCTTCTGGTTTGGTACAAGTAACGTCGTCTCGTACCATTGTTGCCTTCCCCCACCGGCCCACCCAACTTCAGCAGTATTGTGGTTTGGCCACAGTTTTGTATTGTCTTTTTATCTTTAGTTTTCCCTTTTTAATTGAGCAGATCATATGGTGCTTTCTTGCATGCCTAATTATAATACCATAACTAATTAAAGATGTAAAAGGAAATATATTTAGATGTAAATAAAAAATATATTTTTCTAAAAACCAAAAGAATCCTATTATGATATCACGGGTAGACATGCAACCTAATACAACTTCTATAAAATATTTTTTTCCATTTACTTAGCAAATAGTTTGACATTTCCAGCCATTTCATTCATACGGATAAAGTATAACTCCACCCAATTGAAGTATTGACACATGGTGAAAGGGGACATGTTCTTTCTGTTGGGAAAAACGACTATTTTTCTCGCCCCATCAGATCACTCTCAAGTAGAAAATGACAGAGAAATATAAAGAGAATAACAACACAAAGATTTAACGTGGAAAACTCCCAAATTGGAGGAAAAACCACGGGCCACATGAAAAATATTCACTATATGGAAATTTTTACACCATATAATACACAATTTTTTTTTCTCACACACTCATTTTCTAATCATACCATCTCCAGAAAGATCTCCAAGAGAATTAACTCTAAATCTCTCAAACAGTATATGAAAATATATGTTGAATAGATGATTAAAACCAAGGAACTAAGCTTCCTTATATAGGCCTCCAAACCATGTCCAAAGTTGCCAGCTTTCAAATACAACTTGTCAAAACAAGTTGTCAAATTTGGTGTGCCATGCCAACTCGTTCAACTAAGTCTGCTACCTAACTCTTCTTTGGTTTTTTTAATTCTTCTTTGGCTGCTACCAAAACGTGTAGACTAACAACTCAGTCCAATTACCTAACAATCTCCACCTTGGACTGAATTGTACTTGGCGTTCTTCATAACTACAGATTTCAAACTCGGTCAACCAAGTGCAGCTACATCCTTCACATTGTCTGCTACCGAGAATCATAATTCTAATATCAAGAATTATCATACTCCCACCATAAAGAGTACCTCCACCTAGATTGAATTCCAGGAATTTTCACTTGAAATCTTTTCCCAATTTCAAGAATTTCATTTTCAACACATGTCGAAAAAACCTGCTAATAACTTATGGTGCAACTCTCTTGTTGACTTCCTGAGAGTTCATTAGCCATCGACATACTTTCTACCACACACTTTGCATCACTTGTCAACCAATGCCTATGTGCAGACCTGAGGACCAGCTACCAATTAACATCCTCTTCCATGGCAATTTAAAAGAGTAGCATTCATGCCATGAGGATTTTCATATTTCTTTACAAAGAGATATCATCCCCTTCTTCAAGGGCGATATTGGCAGCAATTCCTCTGGAGCTTTCAGCCGAACTAGCCCCATTATTTGGACATTTATTTTTAACATGTCCCGGTTGACCACAACTCCAATAGGTGACTTTCTCCTTAGAGCTTTTCTGCTGCTTCCATTTTCCTTTAACAACAAGAGCTGAATTTTCTTGAGACTTTTCATCTCCATTCTTCAATCTCCTTTATTCAGAAATCAATTTGCTCGTTACTTCTGAGAAAATCACAATTTCCTTCCCATACATTAAAATGGATTGCATGTGCTTATAGGAAGTTGGAAGAGACCAGATGAGCCGAAGTGCCTTGTCTTCATCATCAATTTTCACTCCAATAGATTCCAATTCAGAAACAATCCCATTCAAAATACTAAGATGATCAGAAATGCGTGTACCTTCATCCATCTGCAATTTATGAAATTGCTCCTTCAAATATAGCCTATTTGAAATACTTTTGGTTTGATACAGTTCTTCAAGTTTCTCCCACAACTCCTTTGTTGTAGACAATCCAATCACATTTGCAAGAACATTTTTAGCTAAGCACAAGCGAATTTGACTTGCCGCTTTCATGTCTAGCTCTTCCCATTTTTCTGAATCCTTATCATCTTTGTCGCTGGTTGGTCTCCTTTCAACGCCTTGTGAAGTCGTGATTGGATCAAGACATCCTTGACTTGTACTTGCCACAAGCCAAAATTAATTCTCCCATCAAATTTCTCAATCTCAAATCTTGTCCCCATATTGCTTATAAGTACTTATACACAAGTACCCCAAAGCAACTCCACTAGCATAGCAAACTCCACCGAAATCAGACTTCGCTTGCTACTCCACCTGGACAAAAAATTTCTGCTTGAAAATAATAATTCTAATTCAGAAATTTTTTCTGATGTGGAAGATCATATAAAGCTGCAACCACAGAGCATACTAAAATTTCAAAAGAATTATTCTACAGCCTTGGCTTCGCTACCATTTGATGGGAAAAACGACTATTTTTCTCGCCCCACCAGATCACCCTCAAGTAGAAAATGACAGAGAAATATAAAGAGAATAACAACGGAAAGATTTAACGTGGAAAACTCCCAAATTGGAGGAAAAACCACGGGCCACATGAAAAATATTCACTATATGGAAATTTTTACACCATATAATACACAATTTTTTTTTCTCACACACTCATTTTCTAATCATACCATCTCCAGAAAGATCTCCAAGAGAATTAACTCTAAATCTCTCAAACAGTATATGAAAATATATGTTGAATGGATGATTAAAACCAAGGAACTAAGCTTCCTTATATAGGCCTCCAAACCATGTCCAAAGTTGCCAGCTTTCGAATACAACTTGTCAAAACAAGTTGTCAAATTTGGTGTGCCACGCTAACTCGTTCAACCAAGTCTGCTGCCTAACTCTTCTTTGGTTTTTTAATTCTTCTTTGGCTGCTACCAAAACGTGTAGACTAACAACTCAGTCCAATTACCTAACACTTTCATATGTGAAGGATTTTATAACAGATATAGAATATTGCAGGAGACTTACTTGTATCTCCTAACAAGCGGAAGTGCGGTATCAGGATCGGGAACCACGGCTTGGATTACTGATCGGTGGAGACTGTCATCATATATTGGATCGGTCCCTTGTCTCCACGATCTAAATCCCTAGATTGCAGTAAGCAAGTTATCTATGTGTTTTTCCCAACTAATGTGTACCGTATATAACATATATCACAACCTCCCCGCATGCTGGCTTATACACTACATACAGTGGCGGTGGCCCAGGGGGGCTGAGGGGTCCATGGCTCCCCCTGGACTTTCAATTTTTGCATATATGTCCTACCGTGATGTACCTACGAAACCCCTAGATTTTTAATTTTTATATATAAGTCCTATCGTGATATATATTTGGCCCTTCCTAAATTTTATTTTCTCACATAAACCCTTACTATTACACATATTGGCCCCCTCTAGAAATTTTATCTAGCTCCGCGACTGACTACATAAGCTGGGCTTAAGTGAGCACCCTTTATGGGTGGACTCACTATTTCCAACAATATGTATTAAATCTAACCGCAAGTTTTTTTTTCCTATTTGGTATCTAGAGTTTTGCCCTGACTAATTTTGATTCAATCCGGATTGCACATACACATGGTTATGATGGATTAGTCTCCATCAGAATTTTTTTTGCGTAAAACACAAATTTTATGAGTAATAATATTATGCAACACAAAAATAGTTGGTTTAGTAATTTTGATTTTTTTAATTAGAAACGTAGGCTGAAGCTCTCTAAGGTTAATCAAGCTTAGGGTCACTAAACCCCTCACCTTATTCTTACACCTTCTTTACCAATATCCAACAATCAAAGGAGTCGTTATCCTGATTTTATTTCTTGGAAAAATCAAGAGAAATACATTTAAGCACCACATCTTCTTTCATAGGCAACATCATAAGGGATCGATCATAGCGAACTAGAGATTGTTGAATTCGGGGGTACGTCACAAATGGGAAGGTGTTAGACACCCATCCTTGTTGGGGTAAAATTGTGTGCAATTGAAGAACAAAAGTATGCCTTGTGATGTGTGTGCAAGTGTGGAAACAAAATCACAGCAACAAAAAATAACAAAAATCAAAGACAAAACAGAAAATAAACAAATAATTGAGCTTGAGTTTCCACTACTAGAAACCACCTACGTACCCCAGCGACCGGGTTCAAAGCTCACGTAGTTCTCACATGGCGTCACATAACAATCACTTCATCATCACTACAGCAACAAATCAACAATAAATCAGCAGCAAATTTTTCGCCAACAATGGCAAATCATGGGATTAGTGTTACCTCTTATAGTCCTCCTCTAGCTCCTTGCTTTAGGGTGCCTTCTAACCGGATTCTTCTTCTACTCCTCAAGTCTATCTTGCTCTCTTCTTGATCTCCTCTTGTTGGCTACTTTTTTATGCTCCTCTCCATGAAATTTCTTTAGAATAACAACTCCTCAAAAGATTTCTAGGCTTGGAGGAGTAGGGTTTCTCCAAGAACCTAAGCTTATAATGTGTAGAAAAGAAAAGAATTGTGTCCTTTGTTTGTGTGTAGGGGGATCTATTTATAGTGTTTAGGGCCTCAGGGGTCGTCCCTTTAATCCTAGGGTCGAGATTAAATCTCTAGATCAGATGGCTGAAAGCTAGGATCAAGAAAAGAGGAAAAATAAGAAAAAAAAATTGATTCTGGAAGACTGGAACGCATGACCGCCAGCCTGGCAGGCATGTCGCTATGGGCTAGCGAGCTGCCCTAGATGACCGCCCAGGCCTGGCTCATGTCGCCATGACTGCTCGGGCCTAGGTAATGTTCCTGTTCTTTTCCTTCTTCTGGCCCAATTCTCCTTAAATCTGATTTTACTTGTGTTTCCACGCCCAACCTTGATGTTCTCTGACCCAGAAACACTCATAACTTATAGGCTATACCCTAAATTTTCATCTTTTCTACTCTCTCTTATCATAAAAATACAAAACAGGAAAAAGATATCTTTAATTATGAATTTTTATGAAATTAGAACTAAATTAAGCTGCAAGTAATGCGTTATTATGGGCCAATATTGCTGGAGGGTCCATATCTTATTAATTTAGACTCTAAATCTATCCCTAGTCTAAAATTAAATCTTCTTAATAATAATGGGTTAAAACAAATAAAAAGTCCAAATCAATAAAATATCCATATTCTATTAAATCAGACCTAAAACCTATTCTAGCTCAGGATTAAATCATCTCATCAATCACTAGTCGAAACATATTAAAAGCCCAAATTAACAAAATATCTATATTTTATTAAAGTAAATTCTAGACATATTCAAGCCTAAGATCAAATCTTCTCATTAATCATAAGGTTTAAACACTTCTAAAATCTAAATTAACAAAATACTCATGGGTCAAATTTGGATGTTGACAGTTTCGAGGACAAGTTAATTAAGCTTGGGTTTGACTCTTTGTCTTAATTTTTTTTTTCAAAAACATAGTTATATTAAATAAAGAGGAATACACTGGTCAATAGGTTACAATTGAAACTATAAACATAAACAAAAACAACATAAAGGATCAAGCCTGGGATTATAGTAGGTAATTTAGGGATTGAATTAATGTCAGAAACAACAATCCAATTCAATCCCCAATTTTGCCAAACCCATATCTTAAAACATACTTGCTCCATACAAGTATACAATATGAAAAATCGAAGACAGGCTGCTACTTTGCTAGCACGAGCATGTTGGGATGGAAATTGGAGCATGCATAAATAGCCAATTTCATCTCAGGGGCATGAATGCGATGAGTTAAGGACATCTACAGGTAGAATGAACCACTCTAGTGCTACCATGTCTTAATAAGTTAAGCATTGAATTGTTGAGTCTTTTAATATTTCTGTTCCTAATTCTCATATAAAACTACTAAAAAGACCAACTACAGTAGAATTGGTCCAAGTGGTAAGTAATTTGGTTCCGCGAGCGAAGTCTCAGGTTCGCTCCGATAAAAACAAATAAAAACGATGTTTAGAGACAAAAATTTAATCCTTTATTACTTGGAGAGAGAATCGCCCTACCACTTAACAAACCAAGGTTACATTTTACAAGATGTAATTATGGATTTTAACAATGGAATTTTTTGCAGGGTAATTTTTGCATCTGGGCTGAATATCCTTGTGGTGGCAGGGTGCATAGGGGAACGGGGCCCATTCTACGGCAGGACAGCTATAAGCCGCCTATAAGCTAGCAGCGGAGGATATTCTATAAAAGCATCTTCCCTTGATGCTTCTGGTTGTCGCGTTATTGGGCTCCTTGGTTTTTAACGAGCAATTACATTAGGGAAGGTGCTGATCAGATACAATTTCTTTTAATGATTCTTAATCAAGAAGAAATTATTATCTGTTATTCCGGCCTATGAATTTTTTTTTCAAATATACTAGATGGTTATGAACAGTTCATAATGAAATAATACGTAATCATGCAGTAAAGTGGAGGATTCAGTACCCTACAATGTTATAGTCACCGAAGACATTGTAATGACAAAGGGATTGAATTAAACCGGAGTTAGAAAATTTGCTTCTCTTAAATAATTGACATTATAATTCAAATAGTTGTGGATTTGGACGTGGTTATATGTTTGTGAGAACAATAAAGACAATTAAGTCATGGGATTTTATGTTTGAAGGCCAATTAAGTCATGGGATTTTATGTTTGAAGGCATTTCAGTTTTACCTTTCTTTTATTTTTAAATCTATATCTATACTATATATAAAATTAAAATCATGCAAAAAAGTAAAAATATGAAAATATTCTTATTTAATATTAATAATGACAAATTATCAATGTTATTATTTTTTAGTAACACATCATACAATAATAAACGTAAATTACATGTAGTCACTTATAATAATTCAAGCATAACATTGTCATATTAGTTTAGCATAATTTAAGATCTTTTTTATACCAATAATAATCATTTTTAAAGGATAGCTAAATTATGGATTAATGCATAAAAATGTCCCTTAACTTTATTTTTTTCACCACTGTTGTCCCTAAAGAAAGTATTAAATGATTTATATCCCTCAACTTGTGTCAACCGGGTGAAACTATCCAATTACCTGCAGTAACCTGTTTCGGGTGTGGGACCCACTTGCTTTTGAATTTAAAAAATATTTTTTTACTGTACAATTTTCCACGATTGGCTTTTAGTATTTAGAATTTTAAATAATATTGGAAATTAGGAAAAAAGATGTTGGAAATGGAAAAAAAGATTTTAATTTTAAAAAATACTGTGGGATCCACCCGCAATGGGCTGCATAAAAAAAAATATAACATGACAACCATTAGATTGAAAACTATAAACCGTTAGATTAAAAATTTTCCTAACCCTCCACGCCATGCTCATCCGCCTCCTCATCACCACCATGTCCTTCCCCTCCTTATTAAACCCTTCAACAGTAGCCCTAATCCATCATTGAAACCCAATTGAGAGCCATCAAGGTGTAAAGAATCAAGCAAAACAAGTTCTAAATATTGTAGGAGAGGGAGATCTATCCTATCTAATAACAGAAGCATCGTCAGCGGCGGCCTGCGATGCCATGTTCTGAGCAAGTCGTGCGGCGCCAGCCTCTGCGGCGACGTTCTGCGTGCGCTTGATGGTGGACATCTTGAGCTGGGAGGTAGGATCCGCCAGGGACATCGCCGGAGACGACGAACAGGTGTTGGAGGAGCGCGAGTCATTGCTGAACTGCTGCCCCCAGCACTGGACTCCCCACTCTTCTCGAATCCATTCGCAGTTACAAAAATAATTTTTGGATTTTGAGAACTCATGCATTTCAAGCATGTCAGTTGAAGAAGACCCAAACGAACAGAGGAGGGTAAAGGTACAAGCAAGAGGCGGCGACTTGATTGTGTGAGACAGCGACGACAGTTAGCTAGGTTTGTATTGGTGGTGGCTTGATTCCATGATCTAGATTTTGGCCTGGGGCTCTACGGTGGTAGTCTCTTCGTTGGGGGTGGTGGATTGGAATTGATGGAGGAGAATTTTTTTTTTCTTTTCTAATGAAAAGTTGACAGGGTGGGTTGAAGATATTTAATTTTTTTGGTAACTATTGATTTCATTAAATAAGCGTTAAAGGGGAGATATTTTAGTTATAAATGGGGATAAGAAAAGATGAAGAGAAAAATTAGGGAGGGAAAGTAGGATCCTATGTCAATCAATTTTATTTTTCAGGAATTCTAATATATATTTTCTTGGTTGGTTGGTTTTTAATCTGACGGTTTATAGTTTTCAATCTAATGGTTGTCATGTTATATTTTTTTTATTCAGCTCATTGCACGTGGGTCCCACAAAAATTTTCAAAATTAAATTCTTTTTCCATTTCCAACATTTTTTTCCTAATTTCCAATATTATTTAAAATTCTAAATACTAAAGCCAATCTGACGTGGAAAATTGTACTGTAAAAAATATTTTTTTATTCAAAAGCAAGTGGGTCCCACACCCCGAAACAAGTTACTGCAGGTAATTGGATAGTTTCACCCGGTTGGGCTCAAGTTGAGGGATATAAATCACTCAATACTTTCTTTACGGACAACAATGGTGAAAAAAATAAAGTTAAGGGACATTTTTATGCATTAATCCGCTATATTATATATTATCATCAAAAACTAGTATTTGATAATACCCATACAGCTTGATTCAAAATCCACACATGACACCTAAAAAATTAAATAGGTTAGTTTATGACATGACTCAAGTTTAACCAATATGAATATGAAGTACCACATAACAGTGTCACCATTACCTTTTATCGTGTACAGTTATTTGGATTTTTGTGGTGGCACATGAAATTTCCATTTTTTCCAACTACCTAGCACGCACAAAATAATAAATAGTGTCCTCAATCCTTGCGTATATTGTAACGCCCCGGATTTTCATAATTTAATTTATGGAATTTTTGGAATTTTTATTCCAATTTTGCCCTTGAGGAATTTCCGGGTTTTTGGACTCAAAGGTATTTAATTACCTCCAGTTATTAAGCTTTTGTCGGGTTTCGTCGGTATCGATCCTTCGTTGGCGTTAAATCGGTTGTTGGTGTCGGAAGTAAAGTTTTGGTGTAGTTTGTTCAAAACTACGTCGTTTTGAGCTGAGGAAAAGAGAAAAAAAGGGGGTTGACCGAGCAGCCAGGGTTGACCGCGCCTAAGTGAACGACAAGTCATTCACCCTGGCCAGCCAAACCTTAGCCGCCCTCTCCCTTTTTCTTCTTTCTTTTCTTCTTTTCTTTCTCCCTTCTTCTTTCTCTTCTCTCCCGCCGCAACCGCTCCTTATCTCTCCCTTCTCACTTTTCTCTTTTCCTTCCAGCCGGCCGACGCTACCCTCCCCCTTTCCTTTATCTCTCGTTTCCCTCAGCTTCCCCTTTTCTTCTCTTTTCGCAACTACTGTCGCCCTACCTCCATCTTCTTCTACCCCTCGGGTCGCTGCTGCACATCGATGCCGCCGCCACTTGCTTCGAGTCGTCGGTAAGTACCGCTCCTCGTGTGCTCGTCCTCGCACTCTTGGCCGTCGCCGATCTCGTCCCCTTTGCGCCGCCTGCCTCATCGAGTTCGGGCGAGCATACAGGCCAGGGTCGACTGTAGAGAACTCGAGGCGAGTTCACGGCGAGCCGCCGCCCTCCTGGTAAGTGTCGCTGCCCTCTATTGTTTCATCTTCCTCCTTTGCTTTTGGTTTCGGTGATTAATGGTTGGTTAGTGTGCGTTTGTGTTTGATTGTGGGTGTGTGCGGTTGTTGGGTTGTGGCCGGCGGTCGGGTGTGCGGTGATGTTGATGTCTCGGTGGTGGTCTCGGTCGGCAGGGGCTGTGCAGAACCAATGTCTGCGAGCCTCTTCTCCGGCAGAGGTGCTTCACTGCTCGGGTTCGTGTGGGTCGGTTGTGGACGGATTCCAGGCAGCTTGAGGTGTTTTCGGGTAAGGATCCGTTCACTAATTTTCTCTCTAATTCGTTTTATGGATCTGTGGGTGTTGTGTTGAATCCGAGTTGGTTTGTTGTTGTTGGGTTGTTTCTGGCAGTTTGGGTGAATTCCGGCGAGGTTGACCGGAATCCGGCAAGGCTCGGGTCGTAGTTTTGGCATCACAGAATCTTCTTCGCCTTTAAACGGTATTTTCCGGTTTTGGACTCGGGTTACCTTTTGTACATGATTCATGGGGATTAATTGGATGAATGTACATATTATGATAATTGAGATTAGTGGTAAATCGTGTGCGGGGGTGTGAGAGTGTGTGGCCGAAAATTTACCGACACAGATAGAATCTTAGGTCGTTTAACTCTTGGGCTCGGGAATGACCTTAGAGCGGCATTTAGGAAACCGGGCCCAGGCCTAACAATCTAACTCTTAGCACAAGTGTGTTATTCTGGACTGTAAGATGTGGGCTCATGGCCAATAACATTAAGGGATAGTCTCGGATTTAAGGAGATGGGCTTTAGGCCCGGGAACTCGTTATGGACTTTAAGGAATGGGCTCTAAGCCCAAATTCATAAATTGGGTTTATTGTAGACTTAAGGAAGTGGGCCTTAGGCTCGAGAAATTGTTTTGGACTTAGATGGGCTTAAGCCCGGTAAACCTTAGGTCCCAATCTTTTGGAGTTTTGGTGAGGAGACATACCCTTTTGGGCTTAGACCCTGAAATTACATAACCGGGTAGTTTGGGACAGGTTTTACTCAGTTGAGCATATAAGTATCATGCATGCACGGTTTGTTATAATTGTTTTATAATTATTATGTGTGCCGATATTCAGGCATGGGTAATACCTCGGGAGCTGGAGGATCTGTCTTGGGGAAAGCTCCACAGGATAATCGACGTTGAGGTGACTTTATAAGTCTTTTTATGTTTGTATGCTTGTGCTTGTTGGTTTGGTTTGTTTGAGTTGCATGCCTTGTTTGCTAACATGCCATGATCTGTATTGTGGGCCTGTGTATTACTATTTGCTGAACGAGCATGATATGGTTTAACTGTTATGAGATATAACATGTAATATGATGTTGGGTGATCTGTGTGTTGTGTTGTGGGCTGGAAACCTGGATGTTGATTTATTGGATAATTCACACCACCCTGGTAAATCATGACTTTTGGCACACATGAACTCTTAAGTATGAATAAGAATGATAAACTATAAAAGATATACTACTGTGTGCCGATGACCGGTCGGTTCGAGCGGGAAGTGATACCCCTCGGGATTGCATGCGGGTTAGCATGGTATATGCGGTTTAGCATATGGGTCTGTGATGACTGGTTCTACCTCCCTCTTTCTCTCTGTCTCTCTCTCTCTCTCTATGGTGATATTTGGGCTATATGCCTGGTTATTTTGGGCTTCTGCCCTGGTTGTCTCATGAGACGGGACCGAGCTCGACGCACATAGTAGGGGGCCCTGAATAATAAATATATATATAATAATGAAATTAACACACAAACAGATGTAAAACATAAACTATTTGCTTATGTACTGTTGGCATGTTGGTACTGGTTATTGTGTGTTTGCTTACTTGTGCTTGTTTCTCTACTCTCCTTTCGAGCTTGCTTTGCACACCTACATAACTAGATTTATACTGCTCACTGAGTAGGCGACTCACATAATCGCCACCATTGTTTTTCAGACTCTTAGTTAGCGTGCTGCTACTCTCTTCCTTTCCGGAGTACGGACGTGGATATCCCATCGGGTAGCTGTGCTTCTTCTCCCGGTTGGATCCATAGAGTCGACATGCATATCATTTTTCTTCTCTTGTTTTATTTTGTCTTATTCTTCCGCTAGATTGGATTTTGTTGAGATGTCATTCTTGATTTTGATTACATTGTCGGCAGGTTACCTGGATTTGACACTTGGTGTTGTTTCGGCTGTTGCCGGGAAGACTTATGGCTTGATAAGCCAGTTTACTCTTGTTATTTATGACATCTCGGTTTAATAAGATTTTCAGATAATGTTTTAGTGTTGGATTTCGTGTCCTGGGTTTCAGGGGCATTTTGGTAAATTCCTTATGTTTAAGTATTTTATTTGTAAAATTGGGACACGAGTGTTTCAGCTTGGTAGCGGAGCAGGCTTCAGATCCTTGGTTTTTAAAAGTGTTTTAAACCTTGTTTTCAAAGTGATTTATGTGTTTAAGCTTGTTTCCGAATTTATAACTTTAAACTGATTTTGACCCATTTGCACTCATATAGGCGTTGATGTGGATCACCAGGGGCAGCACAATGCTGAGGATGACGCCGCTACTCATGTCTCCGACAATATGTCGGTGATGCAGGTTCCCATTGGACAGGGGAACAATAGTACAGCAGGGAATGATGCTGCAGATGGAGGAGAATAGAATGTAGTGCCACACGTACCACCTGTTGTGGACCCAGCGTTCCAGCAGTATCAGGCCTTTTTGCAGTGGCAACAGTTTCAGTAGTTTCAGCTGCAGCAGCAGGGTGCTCAGCTGGTTGCACCTGCTGCGGTAGGTGGTATGAAGAGTGGTTACAAACATATGGATAAGTTAGCAGTTAAGGAGTTCTCGGGTGAGAAATTCAGTGCAAAGGATTCCGATGATTGGTTCCGTCAGGTGGAGAATGTTTTGGAGAAGTTCATGTGTCCGCCTGGGCACTGGGCACGGTTTGCTGCATACAAGTTCACGGGATATGCATTGACATGGTGGCGTGGACTTGTTGAGAACCTATTGAGGCCTGTGGAGATGCCATGGGAAGATTTCAAAGAGAAATTCTACAAGGAGTTTCTCACAGTTGGTTTCTTGGAGGAGCAGAAGAAGCAGTTTCTTGAGGTGAAGCAGGGACTAGAGGAGTCGGTGTCAGCATTTAGGAATCAACATCCTTCTCTCTTATGCTAGGGATTTTGTGTTCGAAGAGGTGACTAAGTGTAGGCGGTTTGTTAACGGCTTACGTACGGAGTTGGTGTTAGCAGTGGCTGGTGGAGGGCACAAGACTTGGGAGGCAGTTTGTGAGGCTGCTTTAGATGCTGAGAGGGTGCAGTTGATTAGACTAGAGGCTCAGGCAGTCGAGCAGAAGAAGCAGTCGTCTGCATCTGGACAGAAGAGACAGTATTCTGATGCCGGAGATGCAAACTATTCTGGTGGACAGGGTTCTTCTTACCGAGGTTTGAAGAAGTCCCGAGGGCAGAACTATCAAGGTGGACCAGACAGATCCTCGGGTGGACGGTCCTATCAGTCTGAATCTCAGGGACGGCGTTCCTCGGCACAATTTTCGGGTACATGCTGGTATTGCAATAAGCCAGGACACCAAAAGTCAGCATGTTACAAGTGGATTAAGGATAGTGGTGGCAGTGGTTCTCAGTATACAGTACAGAGTTCTGTGGCCAGTGGTGCTGTTTCTTCTGGTCCGAACAGGGGTGGCGGACAGCAGGATCGAGGTCGTGGGGGTTCTGGAGCTTCTAACCGCGGGGGTACGACTCAGTCTGCTGCAGCTCCTAGGGTTTATGCCATCACCCGGGAGGAGGCTGCTGATGCTCCAGAGGTCATAGCAGGTACCTTTATGGTTTTTGGTCAGTATGCACATGCTTTAGTTGATCCA
This sequence comes from Turnera subulata, assembly GCA_028386065.3. Classification (NCBI taxonomy): domain Eukaryota; kingdom Viridiplantae; phylum Streptophyta; class Magnoliopsida; order Malpighiales; family Passifloraceae; genus Turnera; species Turnera subulata. The sequence goes on along the minus strand of JAKUCV010001678.1, from coordinate 50,641 downwards.
AGCTCAACACACTCTTTTGTATCACGTGCATTCATGAATACTCATAATATAGAGGATGATAACCTTAGTAGACCCCTGAGAGTCCGTTTACCCACTGGTGATATAGTAGTTGTTGATCGAGTTTGTAGAGATGTATCGATAGAGTATGATAGTGAGAGTTTTTCTTCTGATCTTGCTGTCATGGACTTGGGAGAGTTTGATGTTATCTTAGGCATGGATTGGTTGTCCAGACATCAGGCAGTAGTTGATTGCCGGGCCAGGGAAGTGTCATTGTCTTCTCTGTTGGGGCGAAGATTGGTGTTTGTTGGAGAGCGAAAAGCCCTATCGGCGTGTTGTATCTCGGCCATCCAAGCTTTCAGGATGATCCGAGAGGGTTGTGATGCTTTTCTAGCTCATGTGGTCGATTCTTCGGCGCCAGTACCAGGAGTGGAGGATATTTCGATTGTTCAAGAGTTTCCTGATGTATTTCCTGATGACTTATCTGGGTTGCCTCCGGAGCGGGAGGTAGAGTATACAGTTGACTTGGTACCGGGAGTTGCACCTATTTCTATACCGCCCTACAAAATGGCTCCGACAGAACTTCAGGAGTTGAAGAAACAACTGGAGGAGTTGTTGGATAAGGGTTTCATTAGACCGAGCATCTCACCTTGGGGTGCCCCGGTCTTGTTTGTGAAGAAGAAGGATGGCAGTATACGGATGTGTGTGGACTATAGGCAGTTGAACAAGGTGACTGTGAAGAACAAGTATCCTTTGCCTAGGATCGATGACTTATTCGATCAGTTGCAGGGTGCATCTGTATTCTCGAAGATCGATTTGCGATCTGGTTACCATCAGGTTCGGATTGCAGAGCAAGACATACCGAAGACTGCATTCCGCACTCGGTATGGTCATTATGAGTTTGTGGTTGTTCCGTTTGGTCTGAAGAATGGACCGGCAGTGTTCATGTGTATGATGCAACAGGTCTTTCATGAATTTCTGGACCGGTTTGTGGTACTGTTCATTAATGATATCCCGGTTTACTCGAGTAGTAAGGCCAAACATGAGGACCACTTGAGACAGGTTGAGGGAAGAACAGCTCTATGCCAAGCTCAGCAAGTGTGAGTTTTGGTTGGATGAGGTCGCGTTTCTTGGGCATATTGTGTCTGGTGAAGGCATTAAGGTGGACCCAGCCAAGATTAAGGCAGTCATGGATTGGGAGCCACCGAAGACTGTACCCGAGATACGGAGTTTTCTTGGACTTGTTGGTTACTACAGGAGGTTCATTGAGGGTTTCTCCTTGATAGCGGGTCCCATGACAAAGCTGTTGAGGAAAGACTGTACCTTTGTGTGGGATGATCGTTGCCAGAAGAGTTTTGAGGAGTTGAAGAGTCGGTTGACTTCTGCTTTGTTTTTGACTGTTTCGAGACCCAGAGTGGAGTACACGGTGTTCAGTGATGCTTCTGGTTTGGGCTTGGGATGTGTTTTGATACAAGAGGGTCGGGTGATTGCTTATGCTTCCAGGCAGTTAAGAACTCATGTGAAAAACTATCCGACCCATGATCTGGAGTTAGCTGCTGTGGTCTTTTCTTTGAAGATCTGGAGACACCATCTGTACAGTGAGAAGTGTCGGATTTTCACGGATCACAAGAGTTTGAAGTACATCATGACCCAAAGAGAGCTTAATATGAGGCAGAGACGCTGGATTGAGCTTCTGAAGGATTATGATTGTACTATTGAGTACCATCCGGGCAAGGCCAATGTTGTTGCAGATGCATTGAGCCGGAAGAGAGTGGCTTCTGCGGATGAGGACCCTGTTTCTTATGCTTTGCCTTCCTTAGTGGAGCTGAGGTCGTTGGATGCACAGTTGGAGGTGGATGTTACTAGGGCGTTGTTATCCAGTTTGAGCATCCGGCCGACCTTGCGGGATAAGATCATGGAGTTGCAGTTTGGTGATCCTCATCTAGTAGAGTTGCGGGATAAGACTCTCGGGGAGGGGGAGAGTTCTAGCTTCTATGTCTGGGAGGATGGTGCTTTGATGACCGGTGATCGGTTGTGTGTTCCGGACGTCGATGATTTGAGGAGATGGATCATGGATGAAGCGCATAATGCGTCGTACGCTATGCATCCGGGTAGCACTAAAATGTACCAGAACTTGAAGAGTCATTATTGGTGGCCCGGGATAAAGAAAGATGTTGCAGAGTTTGTGGCTCGTTGTATAACTTGTCAGCAGGTGAAAGCCGAGCATCAGGCTCCTGCCGGCAAGTTGAGATCTTTGACCATTCCGCAGTGGAAGTGGAAGCATATCACTATGGACTTTGTGATCGGGTTACCGAAGACCCGGGGTCGACATGATGCCATCTGGGTCATTGTTGATAGGTTGACCAAGTCATCTCATTTCCTTCCGATTCAGCAGACGGATACAATGGATAAACTGGCAAGGTTGTATGTTTTGGGCATTGTCCGTCAAAATGGAGTTCCACTATCCATTGTGTCGGACAGGGATCCGAGGTTTACTTCCCACTTTTGGAAGAGCTTACAGTCAGCTTTGGGTACTAAGCTGAATTTCAGTACTGCATTCCATCCGCAGACCGATGGGTAGTCAGAGAGGACTATACAGACCCTGGAGGATATGTTTAGAGCTTGTGTGCTCAACTTCAGTGGTTCTTGGGATGAGACATTACCGTTAGTTGAGTTTGCTTATAACAACGGGTATCACTCCAGTATCGGTATGGCGCCTTATGAGGCTTTGTATGGGCGGAAGTGTCGTAGTCCGATCTGTTGGGATGAGGAAGGTCTGAGACAGGTGGTAGGTCCAGACCTAGTCCAGGAGACTGTTGATCAGATCGAGGTAGTTAAGCAGTGCATGAGAGCTGCTGAGTACCGGCAAAATAGTTTTGCTAATAAGCATCGTTGGGAGATGGAGTACAGTGTAGGTGACAGAGTGTTCCTCCGTGTTGCTCCCTGGAGAGGTGTTATCCGGTTTGGGAGGAAGGGCAAGTTGAGCCCTCGTTATATTGGTCCATATGAGATCTTGGAGCGGATTGATCCGCTGGCCTACAGGTTGGCTTTATCGGAGGAGCTGTCGTGCATACATGATGTATTCCATGTTTTGATGTTGAGGCGTTATCGGTCTGATCCTAGTCATGTTGTTTCCCCGAAAGAGGTGGAGGTTTATGAGGATTTGACCTATGTTGAGGAGCCGGTGGAGATTTTGGCTCAGGAGGTGCGGCAGTTGAGGAGTCGTACCATTCCTATGGTTCGGGTCAGTTGGAGCCGTCATTCTCCGAATGAGGCTACTTGGGAGGTTGAGTCCCATATGAGAGAGCAGTATCCACATCTGTTCTGATTTTCATATCTTGTAATTTCGAGGACGAAATTTTATTAAGAGGGGTGGAATTGTAACGTCCCGGATTTTCATAATTTAATTTATGGAATTTTCGGAATTTTTATTCCAATTTTGCCCTTGAGGAATTTCTGGGTTTTTGGACTTAAAGGTATTTAATTACCTTCAGTTATTTAGCTTTTGTCGGGTTTCGTCGGTATCGATCCTTCGTTCACCCTGGCCAGCCAAACCCTAGCCGCCCTCCCCCTCTTTCTTCTTTCTTTTCTCCTTTTCTTTCTCCCTTCTTCTTTCTCTTCTCTCCCGCCGCAACCGCTCCTTATCTCTCCCTTCTCACTTTTCTTTTTTCCTTCCAGCCGGCTGACGCTACCCTCCCCCTTTCCTTTATCTCTCTTTTCAATCAGCTTCCCCTTTTCTTCTCTTTTCGCAACCACCGTCGCCCTACCTCCATCTTCTTCTACCCCTCGGGTCGCTGCTGCACATCGACGCCGCCGCCACTTGCTTCGAGTCGTCGGTAAGTACCGCTCCTCGTGTGCTCGTCCTCGCACTCTTGGTCGTCGCCGATCTCGTCCCCTTATGCCGCCGGCCTCATCGAGTTCGGGCGAGCATACCGGCCAGGGTCGACTGTAGAGAACTCGAGGCGAGTTCACGGTGAGCCGCCGCCCTCACTGGTAAGTGTCGCCGCCCTCTATTGTTTCATCTCCCTCCTTTGCTTTTGGTTTCGGTGATTAATGGTTGGTTGGTGTGCGTTTGTGTTTGATTGTGGGTGTGTACGGTTGTTGGGTTGTGGCCGGCGGTCGGGTGTGCGGTGATGTTGATGTCTCGGTGGTGGTCTCGGTCGGCAGAGGCTGTGCAAAATCAGTGTCCGCGAGCCTCTTCTCCGGCAGAGGTGCTTCACTGCTCGGGTTTATGTGGGTCGGTTATGGACGGATTCCGGGCAGCTTGAGGTGTTTTCGGGTAAGGATCCGTTCAATAATTTTCTCTCTAATTCGTTTTATGGATCTGTGGGTGTTGTGTTGAATCCGAGTTGGTTTGTTGTTGTTGGGTTGTTTCTGGCAGTTTGGGTGAATTCCGGCGAGGTTGACCGGAATCCGGCGAGGCTCGGGAATTTTCCGGTGAGGCTCGGGTCGCAGTTTTGGCATCACAGAATCTTCTTCGTCTTTAAACGGTATTTTTCAGTTTTGGACTCGGGTTACCTTTTGTACATAATTCATGGGGATTAATTGGATGAATGTACATATTATGATAATTGAGATTAGTGGTAAATTGTGTGCGGGGGTGTGAGAGTGTGTGGCCGGAAATTTACCGACACAGATACAATCTTAGGTCGTTTAACTCTTGGGCTCGGGAATGACCTTAGAACGGCATTTAGGAGACCGTTCCCAGGCCTAACAATCTAACTCTTAGCACAAGTATGTTATTCTGGACTGTAAGATGTGGGCTTATGGCCAATAACATTTAGGGATAGTCTCGGATTTAAGGAGATGGGCTTTAGGCCCGGGAACTCGTTATGGACTTTAAGGAATGGGCTCTAAGCCCAAATTCGTAAATTGGGTTTATTGCAGACTTAAGGAGAAATTGTTTTGGACTTAGATGGGCTTAAGCCCGGTAAACCTTAGGTCCCAATCTTTTGGAGTTTTGGTGAGGAGATATACCCTTTTGGGCTTAGACCCTGAAATTACATAACCGGGTAGTTTGGGACAGGTTTTACTTAGTTGAGCATATAAGTATCATGCATGCACGGTTTGTTATAATTGTTTTGTCATTATTATGTGTGCCGGTATTCAGGCACGGGTAATACCTCGGGAGCTGGAGGATCTGTCTTGGGGAAAGCTCCACAGGATAATCGACCTTGAGGTGACTTTATAAGTCTTTTTATGTTTGTATGCTAGTGTTTGTTGGTTTGGTTTGTTTGAGTTGCATGCCTTGTTTGCTAACATGCCATGATCTGTATTGTGGGCCTGTGTATTACTATTTGTTGAACGAGCATGATATGGTTTAACTGTTATGAGATATAACATGTAATATGATGTTGGGTGATCTGTGTGTTGTGTTTGTAGGTTGGAAACTCGGATGTTGATTTAATGGATAATTCACACCACCCTGGTAAATCATGACTTTTGGCACACATGAACTCTTAAGTATGAATAAGAATGATAAACTATAAAAGATATACTACTGTGTGCCGATGACCGGTCGGTTCGAGCAGGAAGTGATACCCCTCGGGATCGCATGCGGGTTAGTATGGTATATGCGGTTTAGCATATGGGTCTGTGATGACCAGTTCTACCTCCCTCCTTCTACTTCCCCCATTCTACCTCCCTCTTTCTCTCTGTCTCTCTCTCTCTCTATGGTGTTATTTGGGGTATATGCCTGGTTATTTTGGGCTTCTGCCTTGGTTGTCTCATGAGACGGGACCGAGCTCGACGCACACAGTAGGGGGCCCTGAATAATAAATATATATAATAATGAATTTAACACACAAACAGATGTAAAACATAAACTATTTGCTTATGTACTGTTGGCATGTTGGTACTGGTTATTGTGTGTTTGCTTACTTGTGCTTGTTTCTCTACTCTTCTTTCGAGCTTGCTTTGCACACCTACATAACTAGATTTATACTGCTCACTGAGTAGGCGACTCACATAATCGCCACCGTTATTTTTCAGACTCTTAGTTAGCGTGCTGCTACTCTCTTCCTTTCCGGAGTACGGACGTGGATATCCCAACAGGTAGCTGTGCTTCTTCTCCCGGTTGGATCCATAGAGTCGACATGCATATCATTTTTCTTCTCTTGTTTTATTTTGTCTTATTCTTCCGCTACATTGGATTTTGTTGAGATGTCATTCTTGATTTTGATTACATTGTCCGCGGGTTGCCGGGGTTTGACACTTGGTGTTGTTTCGGCTGTTGCCGGGAAGGCTTATGGCTTGATAAGTCGGTTTACTCTTGTTCTTTATGACATCTCGGTTTGATAAGATTTTCAGATAATGTTTTGGTGTTGGATTTTGTGTCCCGGGTTTCAGGGGCATTTTGGAAATTCTTATATTTAAGTATTTTATTTGTAAAATTGGGACACGGTTGTTTCATATATGTTGAAAATAAATGAAGATTTGAGAATGAAATGGAGGAAGGAGAAGATGGATTGAGGGAGGAAGAGCTGAGAAAAATGGAGGAAGAAAACCGTTCATTTCATTAATTTTTCTGTCCTGTGAATACTGGATATATAGTGTACATGATACACTATTAAGGTAGGTGTACAACAACTATTCATCACATCACGTTTTTTATAACACTCCCCCTTGAATGTTGTTGTACTTTGGGTAGAATACGCTTAGGGAGAACTGCCTCATTAAAAACCTTACCAATAAAAACACAGTGGGATAAAAACTTGGTGAAGGAAAAAAGAGTACAGTACGTATTCTACTCCCCCTCATATTGGCCTCCCTTGATTTGTTGATGTCATCACATGCCAATCTTCTTTGTCAACTTTTGGTGGCATCTGTTGACGTATGCTTTGTCTGATCACTTTTGATACATCACAACTTTAATGGGACAATGTAGGCAGCATTATCCTCATAATTCGTTGTTGGAACATCTTCCTTGCCATCTAGCTTTTGTAGTCCCGATGATATAGCAATTTTATGTGTAAAGTTGTAGCAGATGTCCGTCTGTACTTTATGTGGATCAAATAAAGGTCCTGCATCTGCAAAATCAACTATATTCTCTTCGGGTTTATAGGGTTAACATAACACCACATTTGTTATACCCCGAAGATAAGAGCAATGTTATATCTTGCCAATAGGCTTAAGTTAAAAGCTTCAGGCTTTATGTTACTAGCAATATAAATTGTACTTTGATAGGGTACTGCTGGACCAATCTAATTACTTTGTTGAGATTTCTCATCTCAAATAGCACGGTATTTGGGAGCTTCTTCAGGAGTTCCAATCACAAAAATACGTATAGATATGAATTATCAACATAAATAAATTCATGCATACTCAAGAATAATTTAAATCATGTAAAGATCAATTCAGTTTAATTTCATAATTTCCTGGGAATTAGTTGCTTCAGGCAAATTGGATCCTTCAGAGATTCTCATGCATACGTCATGACTTATGGATCCATAGAAATAGGCTGTAATAGCATCCATTAGATGTATTTCTAATTCTTTTCATATAATGCCAGACTTATCAAAAAAAATAATTGCATCCACCACAGGGGAGTATTTTTCCTCACGATTAATACCAGATTATTTGGGTAAAACTTTGTGCTACAAATCGTGCTTTATATCTCATTATTTATTTCTTTTTCCGCACAAATACCCAGTTAATGATCGATCGATTTTACACCATCTGGTGTACGGACTACAGGTCCGAAAATTTTTTGCTTCACAAGCGAGTCCAACACAGCCTTAATTGTATTTTTCTATTTTGGCCAATCATTTCTGCGCCCTACATTCATTAACAAATATAGGTTCATGATTCTCATTTTGTTTAGCGCTATATTATAAATAAAACAAATATTCCGTGGACGGTTATTTCGCGTCGGTTCCTTCTTATTTCTGACACTGTAATTGAGATCTCATCATACTCATTTATTTCAGGTACCTGGTTACTTCTGGAACTTTATCAATTGTGTCAGAAAACCTCTTCTGGAGGATTTTCCTCTTCTTAAGGACTTTTAATGTGAACCTCTACTGGAGGTCTTATTTTCTCACTAGGGCCATATTATCTCTTTGCTCCATTTTCTCTATCGAGAAATTTGTTTTCTTTTGGAACCGAGTATATTCTAAGCTTCTGGCGTACTTTAGATGCATTTGCATATTATACTTGTTCTTCTGGAATATTAATTTGAACAGGAGCATTTGCAGCTGGTATATAATATTTGGTCACTTTATGTGTCTGACAATTGCATATCAATTTTCTGCAAATGAATCATCTTTTGAACTTCAGGTTCACATTTATTTGTTTGAGGATCAACAATCATACATTGATAATGCATTTCAATAATATTTTGATCCAGCTGCTTATTTTCTCCCGCTGATGTTGGATAAACTCTTTCATCAAATTAACAATAAACAAATCTCCAATCATTAGTCAATGGTTACAATTACTTTGTAATTGATGGAGATTCATGCCCAACATACACAACATATATTCCCAGTCTTCTTTAAGGACCTATTTTACTATACTGTGGTGGAGCATTATATACTTGTACAACCAACGGTCCGAAGATGGGAGTTACTAGGTTCGTGACCATGAACCAATTAAATGGGGAGACATTATGATAACTTGTTGGCTTGATGCACACAAGTGCTGCTGTATGTAAAGATAAATCCAGGATCATTGATCTGGGATGGCCCAACCGATCACACTAAACAATAAATCCATGAACCAACTTCAAGTTGGTGCCAGCTTCAGGCTGCGTAAACTGTGTTTTTAAACACTTAAAATTGCTAGCTTCAGGCTAGTACATTCCATCTTCTGGCTGGATATGGTAAGTTTCAATTACTCAATTTCTAGCTTCATGCTGCAATATATGTGCCAATTTTAGGATTATTTATGTCACTCATGTCGGAAAAGAACAGAATTATTGAGCAATAATTAAATGTAGTGACAAACTTTGTCAAAAGCAAATCCTATTGGATCTGTCCGGGGGTCTACATATTGAAAAAACTGACACCTTAGCTGTCTAAGCTCAGACTATAAGAAGGGAGTGGTAGAGTAAGAAGGGAGTGGTAGAGTCAGAAAGATTCAGAAAAAAACTCAACAAGACAAGAAAAATGCCTTCCCTAGTTACTGTTTTCTTTATTGAGGGTGCCTCACTAGGAAGAAGGAATAGACTAGCTTATAGCATGGTGAATGAGCAACAGGAGGAATTACCGAGTGAACTCGCAAGAATTCCTCGTTTAGTGTTTGTTGATGAGCTTTACTCGTCTAGGTTCTTTGTGACTCCTATGGAAGAAACTTTCTTCCTAGAGGACCAAAGCAATCTAAGGGCTTCCTTTTATGGCTCAGCTAATTCTATTATGTTTTTCATATCTGATAGATTGCAGGAATCTCAGCTAGAGCCTTCATGTCAAATATTAAATCAAAGCAGTTATTATCAGGTTTCCATGATGGCTCGGAGTGTCCCAAGGGTGACTGGGTTACCACCTACATGGCCTAAGGTATGACTTTTACTATGGAATTGCAGGAGTGTAACAAGAAGGTCTCAAGATTTTATGCGTACCTTAAGGGATCTGAAGAATCAGTACAATCCCAACATGGTACTGATTACTGAGACTTTGTGGCAAGCAGGAGAAAATCATGGTGTAATCCCACTCCGTTTTCCTGCAACGAATCGGTTTAAGATACCTGGAGAAAACAACATGGGTGGTATGTGGTTCTCCTGGAATGACAGTGTTAGGGTCAACATCAACAATGAGGCTCAAAGTTTTAGAGTCAATGTTGTACCCAATAGATAAATAACTGTTTAAATGTATGAGAACATTTCCTCTTTGTGAATCTTCTCCAGTTATGGATCCATTATGTAATAATAATATGCATGTTTGTCCTTAGCTTTACCATTATTATCTCATTCACAGCCACAGGCACAACTAATTATATTGTCTTATTCGCTTCAGGGAATAGAGCAGAGTCAATTCGACAGGATCCATAATAATTACTTTTACTGTGAGTGGGGGTTTTCTGTACTCTTCAAGAGTATTTGCTCTTCCAGAGTGTAAATATATGATCTTCTAGATCATAGTAAAACATGCGTTCTTCAGGAACATATTCAAACTTATGCTCTTCTGGACCGTGTTAATCATTTTCTCATTTCGAGATTGTACTATCACATGTTATGTGAAATAGTTGACATCCACACATATAACTCTCCCCCTTGGATGTCAATTTGCATTGTCTTCAAGACTAATGCTTGAGCCATTATTCTAGAAACGATTATAAAATACTGTAAAGTAAATAAAATAAAATAAAAGGCACAAATAATAAAACTAAACATAAAATAAAATTATTCAATATATATTGGCTTGCACCTTCGGGTGAGTAAGATAAGAACAGTATCCATCTTCGTGATGGTCATAGAATATCCACCTTCTGGTGGTCATACATCATCCACCTTCTGGTGGTCATATCTTTCTTTAATTTTCCTTAAAGATCTGGGGGATCTTTTGCCAGTAAGACATCCAGTCTTTGATGTATTTTCTCTTTTATTGCGTCTTCTAGACGATATGCATTTAAATGCATTCAATGCCCATAACAAATTTCTTCCGAAAATTTTAAGGGCCTCCAATATTTGTAACATAATTCCAAAAATTAAATAAATAAAAGACTTAATAAACATGAGCCTTTTATTAATTAGCCCAATTAAAATTAAATAAACAAAAATTAAATGCAATGGGCCTTGTACGAGCCCAATCAAAACGTAAATTAAAGCAAGAAAATAAATATAATGGGCCTTTTCATAGCTCAATAACCAAAAATTAAAGGCAAATGGGCCTTTTATGAGCCCATTTGTAATAAAAACATAAAATATGTTTACTCGATAAAAAGGCGGCTTAGCCGGCCAACAAATGAAACAAGGCGGCTTTGCCGGCCATCAAAGAGATAAGGCGGCTCAGCCGGCCAATATTGGATAAAAAGTAAAGCATAATAATAGATAGTATATAGTATATGCCTACTCGATAAATCTTTCAGCAATATAAATTCTCCACCTCTTTTTTTTATTAATCAGGATATATGTTTACCTTTTTTTTGGACAGTATATATTTACTGTTTCCTTTTTTTTTTGCGGACTGGGTCAAACAGTACCAGCCCAGTTGAAGCCCAGGCCAAAAACCCAGGCCAGCCAGAGCCTAGCCCAGCCCGGTCAGACGCTGGCCCAAGCTCGCTGACCCGTCGGGTCAGTCTGACCCATCCAACTCGTCTTCCACAGCTTACGGGTCACTCGTCGCGGCGAGTTGCAGGTGGCAGCGCGCGACAAACGGCGAGGACGGCAGCGGAACGAGCGGCGACGAGCAGGGGCGACGCGGCTGGTGGCCGTGCAAGGAGACGTGAGGCGCGGCGTCGGCAGGACATAAGGGAGGAGACAGGTCGGGTCGCCGAGTATGACACGCATGAGGCGGCGGCGACGGCGTCGGTTGAGGCGAGGGCAGCGACGAGAGGAAATAGCCGTCGGAGATGCGGACGGCATGGCGTCGTTGGAGGCACGAGGAAACGACGGCCGGCTGTTCGTGTACTGGAGGCAGACCCGACTCGGGAGCAACGGGTCGTGGATCTCGTCGTCGGGTTTCCTCTTACTGTCGGCGCGTCCGGCGACAGCGGCGGAAGGGGAAGACGCCGTCGAGGTCGCGACGGCACGGCGAAGGGACTGGTGACGTCGGTGAGACAAGATGGCCCGGAACGATTCTTGATGAACAGTAACCGAGGGGGTGCAGTTCATCTTCTTCACGGGTTCGTTTCCGATTTTGTTTTCTTTTCTGCTTTTCTTCTTCATGTTCTGGGTAGGACGATCGTGCTCATAACGTGTTGAAAATAAATGAAGAATTGAGAAAAAAATAAAGGAAGAAAACCGTTCATTTCATTAATTTTTCTATCCAGTGAATACTGGATATATAGTATACATGATACACTGTTAAGATAGGTGTACAACAACTATTCATCATATCACGTTTTTTTATAACAGTATATAAGTTTTTCCATTCTCACTGGAAAACAAAAACCACATAAACGAGGGATGTACTTAACATCATCACTTTGTATTATTCTAATTTTGTTAATAATTTTGTTACTATAAATATAAATCAAACAACCGGTATGTTACAATCAAAAAAAAAAAACGACCGGTTGGCCGCCAAAGTGTCACGGGGTCATTACCCTCTCCCCAAAAAGTCAACCTAATGGGGGTGTGCAGCACCCCTGTATATATGGCCCAGGACCTTCCCCTTCCTTTCCGATGTGGGATTCCGTCACATTCTCCCCCACCGAATTCGACGACGCCCTCGTCGTCGACCGGGCACCCTGCTTACCCCGTCCCCACGGAGCGCTTGGCGTGACATCGGAGTTGGGTCGGGTCGGGTCGGCTCCGCTACCACTTGTCACGGAGTCATTACCCTCTCCCAAAAAAATCAACCTAATGGGGTGTGCAGCACCCCTGTATATATATGGCCCTTTCCGATGTGGGATTCCGTCACACAAAGTGCCCCAAAACTAATAGCGCAAACACTTTTGTACTAACAATCCTTTTGACCTCTTGGTCCGTAAAACCCTAATCCAGTCGTCACTGTTCCCATCACTTATAACTAATCTTTAGATTTTTCCATCTGGGTCCTTCCTGGATTTCTGGGAAACCAAGTTAAACCCTAAAGGCGTTGCCTTTTGTTCGATTTGTAGTAGTTATTTCGTTTGTTTTTGCTGATTGTGATTCTGATTGTTGGGGGAGAGCAGTAAAGGGGAAAACCTCAATGGCTGAAGAGGAGACGAAGCAGTTGGCGTATATACCGGAGGTGGTATTGAAGAAGAGGAAACACAAGGAGGAGTCTATCGCACTAACGCGGAAAACCCAGTTGGAGTTGGGGAAATATGGAGGAGAAAAGAAGAGGAAGGTCGAAGATATCAAAAGGCCGGAGCAGTTCATCAAAGAGTTTAGAGAGAGGGTAAATTGGGTTGTTTGGCTCTACTTTCAAATTTTGTGGTGGCGTTTGAAGTAGTTAGTTTTGATTGTCCCTGCTAATTGCTAATTGGGGAGATAGTTTGCTCAATGACATTTGATGTTGATGTTGTCTTGGCATTGATTGCGCGATTTTGATAAGCTGGAGATAGTTATGTTCTGTATCATGTGATGTTCTTTTCTAGTGACATTAGATGGTTTACACTTTTTGTTTACGCTGGGTGCTAATTAGCTTGTTGTATCTGATATGTTTGCCATTTTTCTGGATTCTCATATGCTTGCCTGCTGCACAGGAATTGGACCTGATCCGAATGAAGCATAGGTTGAAGAGGCGCAAATCAGCAGTGCTGAGGCCAAACTCTGAGCTCCTGTTCGTTATTCGCATTAACGGGTAACTTTCTAATGTTTTGAGATATTGCCCTTCACCTTAGCTACTCCCTTTTCCAATTCTGATTATCCGTTTCTTGTTTTCAGCAACAACCAAATGCATCCAAGAACCAGGAAGATATTGTCCAGCCTGAGATTGAGGAAATTGTTTCATGGTGTCTTCACAAAGGCAACTCCAGGTGTATTAGAAATGTTGCAAAAAGTGGAGCCCTATGTTACTTATGGGTGAGACACTTTGACCCTTATTCTTTTATGTTTAAACAGATTTATGAATCCTTATACCATTTAATTTTCCTACAAAAGGGGAAACAGTAACCATCTTTTTTTGGTTTTACAACATAGATTAAAGCACAAAACCCTGTTGTATAATGTATTATTAGTTCTTTTTGCCTTTGTTTTGTGCTTGCCATATTTTAGGATTGAGATCCTCTCCTGTAAAGTTATGTCCTGTTGGTTGAATCGTGGCCATGATTTTCAAAATCATTGGTGAGAATTTATTTTTACCTTATTTAATTTTTTTAATTTTTCTTACCTTACATATTTTAGGGCCATTGATTAAACAAATCAACAGTATTTATTTAACAGGATCTCTCCTGTTGAATACTGTACAGGAGAGAATCCAAATCCCATATTTTATGTCTATGGTAATAATGTTCACAACTCAACACCAGCTTTCAACCCAAAAACCCGCCTTAACTTTGCCTGCTCTATTTGGCTCCACAAAGTTCGTTACTTTGTGCAACACACTCCGGCAGGTTTTGATAACCTGAGAAACCTTTTGTTGTCCCCACTTTTCATTCTAATGTTTCATTTTCTTCATGTGCTATATTTAATATTAGCAATTGGTTTTTTTAGCCAATTGCTCTATAATTTTGCACCAGCAATCATATTTATTTTTAGTTCCTTGTGGACAGTTATCTTTGACGAGACCATTCATTCTTCATCATATTTGTCTTTTGCTGATAAGTTCAGCCCCATCTTGTTTGTAGGTATCCAAACATTAAGAACGTGAAGGAGGTGATCTACAAGAAGGGATCTGGAAGGATAGGCGATCAAAGATTTCCTCTTATAGATAATAACATTATTGAGCAGGTAGAGATAAGTCCTGTTGCTCTTCACTGCTTTAACTTGTACTACTTATAACATTCCCCTGCATTTGTTCATTCTCAGGCGTTAGGGAAGTATGGCATTTTGTGCTTGGAAGATATCGTGCATGAAATAGTTAAGGTTGGTCAGCATTTCAAGGAGATCACTAAATTCTTGGAGCCATTTGCACTCAACAAGCCAAAAGAAGGATTGCAGGGGAAGAAGAAATTATACAAGGATGGAGGAGATGCTGGCATCCGTGAGCATCAGATTAATGATTTAATCAGTAAGATGAATTAGTGCGGAGAAAATGTTTCCTGTAAGATGTGTTTCCTACCTATGATTCTCCCTCTAGATGACCTATGCATGTACCGTAACTTTAAGTTTCAGCTACTTCAGTTTTGCTTGAATAAAAAATTTTTTTTTGGTTCTTTTCATCTTCCAGCTTAGGCCTTTAAAGTTCCCAAATCTAAAAATCTGAAATGTTTACCACGGCTGTCAACTTTTTAAGAAAGTAACATGCACATGAGAAGCCTGTCTCTCTACAGATATCCTACCAGGCTCTAGTAGCAATTCTGGGGTATACTTGTGCTTTGAAAAAATCAAAGCTTGGTGTAGAGAGATGAAATGTTTGCTGAACACTGAAATCAAAAAGGAAAAAATGAAATCTAAACGTTAGAGCACACTGCTTTATCAATGGTCTAATAAGAGGGAGTTTGCTGAAATCAAAATGAAGAAGATACTCGATGAACATACAAAATTATTTGTTAAGAGAAGGAAAAGGAAAATCTTACACTTTTGCTACATAAATATGTGGTTTTATAGGGCTGTTTCAGTCTCGATTAATACAGTTTGAATGCCTCTTTATTCTTCAAGAATTACTTGTGTTGAAAGAGTTTCTCCAATTAGCGCTTTTTTTTTATATCTCTCGTTTGTCAACTGTGTGAGTTACTTATGGATACCATAGTTCTAGGTCAGTCTTAGGAGGCAGCTTGACTTGTCAGGTGTGCTGAAGAGTGGTTACCTGAGCTCTCTGCATTGCGGTTGAGTGAGTCTGGGTCTATTGTCATTGTCGTCAATGGCTTTGCCAGTTCGGCTGCTGTCTTCAGCAGCAATTCCCCAAATTGTGCCTGCATCCATACACTTGGTGTGTTTGTGTTGTGAGGGTTGCTTTGTATTCTTTGGTGTTCACATGCTATTGTTGTTTCGCTCTTAAGTTGCAATTTCCGCTTCTTTTTTTTTTTTTTGGTTTTTCCTGTCGGCGACCGGGAAATAATATATTAGATGGAAAAAAATATATACACAAAAAGGGCTGCTAACCCAAGAAGCTCCTTAAGGAGGCTGCTACTTATAATTGGAGGGGAGCTTAGTACGGTGAGCGCAGGACAAAAATGGGTGTGAGCCACACTATTAGCATCACTGTGTACAAAAGTTAAGAGTCATAGGACAAGGATTACACAAAAGAAAGTTGGTCTTAGCAGCAAGTTCTGCAAATTCTTCATTCATTCCATTTTACATCATCTAAAAGCCACTCTCCACAACTGCCGCAGCGGCTGATTCCATGTGAATAGCATTGCACTTCTCAGGTTTCTGGCAAAAAACAACCCATGATATAGATTGCCAAAAAGTCTGCTTCGAATCCTGAACTTGCCTCATAAATCCTTTCAACCACTCAGCTTTATAATCCTTGCACATCCAGTACGGAAGTTGCTTAAAGATGATTAGCTGGCTACATTAAGCATGACAGAGTCCCTTCGAACCCATGATCTCATGCTATACATCAACCACAAACTCCACTAAACCACACCTTGTGAGGGAGGGAGAAAGGTCTTGGGCATATATGTACTAAGTTGTTAGCTACCAAATAACCTCAAGTTTAAGCTTTTGGGCCACGTGGTTTCGGTCCAACTTTGGAGGTTATTCTGGGCCAGTCGATTACTTGTGGCGTAACAAATGGTACAGGAGCCGATCTCACTCCACTTTCGAGTGGGCTTGGGCTTGTGGCTCGTTTCTCAGGGGTTGATACTGAGATTACGATCGGTACAACCCGGTGATCAGGGTGCTACTTTGATATGAATTTGGACTCCCCTCGTGAGGACACGAGGTCTAAAGGGGGGGAGAATGTAATGACCCAAGTCCCACATCGGAAGAGAGTGAGAAAGGTCTTAGGTATATATGCACCAAGTTGTTGGCTACCAAATAACCTCAAGCTTAAGCTTTTGGGCCACGTGGTTTCTGTCCAACTTTGGAGGTTATTCTGGGCCAATCGACTACTTGGGGCGTGACAAATGGTAGCGGAGCCCGATCTCACTCGACTTCCGAGTGGGCTTGGGCTTATGACCAGTTTCTCAAGGGTTAATACTGAGATTACGATCGGTACGACCTAGTGATCGGGGTGCCACTTTGATATAAATTTGGGCTCTCCTCGTGAGGACACAAGGTCTAAAGGGGGGGAGAATGTGATAACCCAAGTCCCACATCGGAGGTAAGTGAGAGAGGTCTTGGGTATATATGCACCAAGTACTTAGTTACCTAATAACCTCAAGCTTAAGTTTTTTAGCCACATGGTTTCGACCCAGCTTTGGAGGTTATTCTGGGCCAGTCGATTACTTGGGGAGCGACAGTCAAAGTGCGGCCTTAGGTGCGAAGACATATGGCAACCGTGGATACATGCCCACGATGCCACCAAGAACTAGAGACAGCGCTTCACGCCATACGTGACTGCAGGTATGTGCAAAGCGTCTGGTCTCAGTTATTACGTCCTGATATTCGGCATCTTTTTTTCAAAGATCATGACTTGGCTGCATGGATTCAATGTGCCCTCAAGGCAGAATACGATAATAACCTCGAATGTCCATGGCCCTACATTTTTGGTATAGCGGCATGGCTCATTTGGAAGAACCGAAATTCCTTAGTCTTTGACTCAGCTAAATTTATCGCGGACCCTTATCAACTCAGTGCCACCATTATCCATTATGCACCCTCTGTATGGGGCGGACTACATCGCAGCAAGGAGTGTTCAAAGCTAATAAAGATGGTTCCTTCAGCCCTACATCAAGTCGATCTGGTGTAAGGGGTCATCCGAGACTCAGCTGGTAGTTGGATACACGGGTTCACACATAGACTTCCTCATTGCGGACCCTTTATGGCAGTGAGGAAGTGGATGGGAATACACACACTTGAAGTTGAAGTGGACAACACCGAAGTCATTGATCTCATCCTTGAAAAAAAAGCAACCGATTCTCTACTCTTTCCCTTATGGACTGCATTCGACACCTTCTTCAACACCCATGGGTTGTATCTTTTAAAGATGTCTTCCGCGAATCTAATTTTCTTGCGCATTACCTAGCCAAGGAAGCCTTAACTATGTACCACCTGATTTTTGTATAGCGTTACTTGTGGCTGATGCTAATGGTGCTACTCGTAACTTTATGAGTTAATATAATACATGCACTTATTCACCAAAAAAAACTCTGCCCGAGGTATGCAAATACAGAAAATACAGGTATATAATTGATGAAAAAAAAAAGCCGAGATATGCAATTGATGAATTTGAAAAAGTAGAGTATCAATACCATTAACCCATTTATCAACCAAGACAACAAATGTTCACTATTATACATGTGACATCAAAGGAAGCATACTGAACATGACCTGGGCAGTGACTGTGATTAACGGATTGACAAATTTGTAAGTAAATAGTAAAATGAAGGGAAATTAAGTCGATCTAGATCTCCTGCTAGTATTGCATATCTAAAAGGAGGGGAACTCAATCTCTGAACCACACTTTCGACCTTTGGGGAACACCGGACATTCAATGAGGTTTGAACCAGAAGTGTCGACGCACAAGTATACTTGGTAAAGCTGACTGTTGCCTGAAGTATCAGTATTGCACTCTATCCATGGAGTATACCCCGTAGCTTCCTTTATGGCATCCTTAATGCTGCTCAAGCTGTAGGATTGCCCATTTGGCTGTATACCTGTCAAAATTTTGTAAAAAATCGTGTCAATTAATATGAAGACTATGTATTAATTAACCTGTCTAGCTAGTACAGAACTTGTATATATAACATATGGTGTAATTGAACATCAATAAGATTTCAAACAAGAGAAAAGAAAAGGGAGACTAATTATACCTGCACTTGTGAGAGCCTGAAGGAGGTTGAGTTGCTGCTTCAGGTTGAGACCTGCTTGAAAATATCCATGTTGATCAAGATTTGACTCGGAGCAAGTGCCGTGCTTTTCCCATTCATGTGTCCAAAAGTCTACTCCACTGCCACTGGGGCAAGCAAGCGTTGGCCAGTTCTTTCGCATACTGCTTGTCAGGTCTGATATCTGCAGGTATCCAGGAGTAATTTTTAGGAGTAGAAAATTATGATATGGTACTGCCAGTTGCAAAATCTTTGAGAGATATATTTTACTTCTGATGTAAAAAAAAAAAAAAAAGAATATCAATCCTGACAAGGCTGGTGGCCAGTGATGGCACTGAAATATGTAGCCATTATGGTAGATGATAACGATACAGGATCAGAATTTCACAAGTACCTCTCTGGGATTGAAGGGACTGTTAGGATCACAGTTTGATGGGTAGGTCCCGTCGTTGTAATTAGGCCACAGCCCATGAATGCCAAAATCAGCTGCAGGTTTTCCAGAGGTTGGGTAGCAACAACTTTTCGATGTGTCACAATATGATCCTGGCCACTACATTTACATTACCAAAATAAAACAACAGACTAAATTAACCAGGGACAGACAGACAGATAATAAGAAAAAAAAAATCAGGTTCTAATCGAGTATTAAGTTGTAATAATGACCAAACCAACTGACCTGTTGCACAAAGTAGAAGAAATCAAAATCTTGAGAGACACAAAGCCCCGATAGGTACAGGGTCACCAAAACTTTAATCAAAATTGAAGCGTAGCCTCTCATATTTGCTTTTCCTCTCTTCCTCCCTTCCCCAACTTTTGAGATAGAATTTCAGTCCAAAAGGTTTGTGATGTTACAAGTAATTGCTTAGAAGTATATATAGAAACGAGTTGCAGGTTCAGTGCCTAGTATCTAACAAGGATATGCTCATACGGTCACACCCACACACAGAAACCAAAAAGATGCCAGTATGTACGTGTGTGAACATCTTCAGATTTCGCCATTAATGTCCATATCATATGTCGGCTTCCCCTGCCTGTTCTGTTCAAAGTTTCCATCTGGGTGATTATCATAATCGAAATTGACCCTATTCTTAATTAATTCTCTTTTTGTTGCCTTGTTCATTTTCACGTCAAAGAATCTTTTTTTTATATTGTTGGTACAATGATAAGGGAAGATATCAGATTCATGGTTCCAATCATTATTTGCAAAATCCTTATGACATTATACTCAATAGATATATACATATAAAATCCGATAAAAATTGTTTTCTACCAAAAAAGGCCATTGTTTTAAGGCTTCTTTCCCGTTTTTAAAGATGGACTTTCCATGAATTTCTATCGGGAGGTGTGGGTATGGCGTTTTCGGATTATTGGACAGATCATGTATTGTAATGAATGGATCAGTTTCGTATTAGTTAATGTCGGCCACATAGCGTGCAAGTCAAATTGTGTTTTGTTAAATTTGGCGAGGTATGCGTGGACCACCAGCAACCAAATTGGAGACGTTTCGGTTTATTCTTTTCCACAATGTAGGGATAGTGACTCTAAGTCTCTAACTAGATTCCAGTCGTTTGTTTTCTCAGTTTCACACTTTTGGTTGCGTTCATCGTCGAAAGTCATTGAGTAGTAGACACCCAATAGAGAGAGCTCTTCGAGTTTCGAACCTCGCCCAAAGAAATGAATTGTTTTTTTTTAGTTTTTGTACTAATGTCCTGGACCAACCTACCTTTAAGGGATAACCAGGCCTAGATTAATTCAGTTCATGACATGAAATGAGTTATTTTTTTTGTTATGTTCTTTTTGGGATTATATAATTGTTGTTCACTCTCAAGTCTTAATCAAATGTATCTTGTAAGATTAAAAAAAAAAGTGAGAGAGAGAAAAGTTAAATGTTTGTTGTTGTTGGTCACACGTTACTGTACATTCCGAGGCATAACTTACCGCCACCACCATCATCGTTGGCAATTTCACAAAATAAAAGCAAGATTTCTCAAAGACTGGTGTCCCTAGTTTCGGGATTTTGGCACTACACCGTAATTATCTCTGATTCTAAGAAAGAAAAAAAAACAGAAGTAGATACGTCTTATCTAGCTTCGAAATTTGGTCATGTGTCTAGTCATTATCCAAATTCTATAAATAGTTCGACCTAATTAAGTTGACTTTTGGAACCAAATCTCTGTACTTGGAGCTAACAAGTCAGATTTTTCAAACTTTTAGAGTCTCATGTATATTAGACGTTATCATATTAAATCCCATGGTATATGTTCACCGCTGAATCATAGACTTTCTTAACTAACAAGCGGTATAATTTTTCATCAAAAAAAGAACAAGCGGTATAATTGACGGGAGTGGTTAAATCAAATTCCACAGTAACAGATCATCTCCGCTCCTGTATTTGCCTCCTCATTGCATCTGCCCAAGCTCTGCCAAAACATACCTGCATGAATGAATACTGGTATAACAAAAGTCCAAGACTAGCACAAGTCTAACCTGCAGAGTTTCACTACTCCGTGGAGCTACCCAAAAACTTACATAGGGAGGGGTTTCACATAGCCTTAGCCACTCCCGGGGTAAATAGAAGTTGGCCTCTGAGTTCTGAACCAACTCTTAAGCATATGACTGAAATACATCAAAAGTCATTAAGCATATGACTGAAATTTAGCAGCAAAATACAGACTTTTTAGAGTGACGGCTAGGAACATAATCCTACTGCAACATCAATGCCAGAAAAGCGCAAACATAAGCACTGCCCAACATCTGTCCCTATTTCCTTTCACCAGCAAAAGATCAGTTAGCTTTCCAGGATTTTAGCGCATCTTTTTTTTTTTTGATAAATCAACTAGTTTTTATTAATGAAATTTTAATACATGATGGAGGAAAAAATTGAAAACTAAGAAAATAACAAGAAGAAGAAGACTTCCTAACATATGGAGCCAACAAAACAGTAAAAAATGAAATAAAAAGAAAAGGAGAGGGATCATGAGGGAAACATTGTAGAGATAGACAACTCAGAAACCACCCAAGCAAGAGGGGAGAAATGATGAAGATATCCATTCTGAGAAGCAAATTCGAAGAAGCTTGAGGGAAGCATTTAGGGAGTTGATGCAGCTAGCTTCAATGCAGTGAGATCAGATAACAATAAAAGGATTTTAGCACATCTGCAGTTCTAAGGAAACTTGGGGTGCAAAGATTTGAACCACCAGGTGGTTCTTGCTAGGATTAAATCAAAGAGACTGTCCCATGCAATGCCAATTCTGTTGAAAATCAAACCATTCCGAGCTAGCCATATCAACCAGAAAGTTGCATAACCAATAATCATCCAGGCCGATCTTTTAAATTTATTGCCACTAACCTCTGGCCACATCGCAAACCACCGAGTAATTGCACCTGGCATTATCCAATTTGCTCCCCCCAATTTGCATACTCTTTGCTAAATCTTCCACACCAAACGGCAATAAAGAAACAGGTGTTCCGATGACTCAAAATAATCATTACAGAAAGGGCATTTATTCTCACCAAGTTGTAGAATACCCCTTTGACAAACAGCATCACGAGTTGGCAATCCGTTATTTGGAATAAACCACATAAAGCGCTCCACTTTTGGAGGAGTTAGGGTAAGCCAAACGTTTGGAAAGTCGGCAATGGGAGGAGGAGAAGAGAATAGACTATACAGGACCTCACTTGCAGATTTTACAGTGAACAACTTTGATCTGGTTTCGGTCCATATCCATCTATCTCGTGAGTTTCCGTGAAGAATAACGTTCTGGACCACTTGGTTCTGTCTCCCTGCATTCTATCTTCTCCCAGTCAAACAGTTTCCTGTGCCAAATACCATCACAAGTATGCAAAGGATAATGGTTTTTTAACCACCACAGTAAGAGAGGCTATTTAATATCAGAAAGTTGGGAATAATCTGGGATATTTTTGGCTTAGTTGACAGTGCGGATACCAAGGATCTGTCCAGAAGTTTACACCATTTACAATCACTAATCTCAAGTCTCAATCCTGAGCGTAATGACACAATAGAATTCCATGGGTACACACTGGACTGTGTAATGATTGGTGCTCCTTTCAGATTTAGAGATGGGAGTAAGGAACTGGAACACGGTTTCACCTTGCTTTTTTGTTTGATCAGAGTACACCAATCTTCCCCATCATCATTAACAAACTTCGAATACCATTTGAATACAAGACTCTGATTTTTGACCAGTAGGGAATCAATCCCCAATCCACCAAGATCTCTAGGTCAAGCATTTTTTTGCCATGCAAGTAAATGTTGCTAAAATATGTTTCAGAGATGCAAATGCAAATGTGATCAGACAAAGGGTAGCAATTGGTTCCACAAATTTTACTACCAGTAATCCCCGCAAGAGCATTTCCCATCTTTGAAATGATGAAACCGCTGGACATCTCTAAGAATTATTTGCCTGTTGAAAATGAGTGATATGAGTTTCGCAGCAGAGTGACAGTCCCCACAAACTCGAAGATTCTTCACCACCCGAATTGTTGTTCCTGGGGGACTGTTAAGGAGTCCAAATGCAATGGCCAATTTTTCGCTGTGGTATCTAAGAACAATTTCTTTCTCTTGATCACTCATGTTAGGATGGCCAACCAGAGAGGTATCAGGAACGTAGCCAACCAATTTTAATTCCTTGACCAGCTCATCAAGCGCTCGATGTAAAGCTGTGTAAACACCATTCACTCCGTCCCCAGAGAAGAATTCATGCACTACATTGTCCAATTCTATAGAACTGCACCCAGGAACCTTCACCCCTCCTTTCTCAATCATTAATTTTCTCAAGGAATCCACATCTTCCCATCTTCCGGCTCTAGCACATAAGTTTGATAAGATCACATAGTCTCCACCGTGTGAGTCATCGAGTTCAAAAATACGCTGCATCACCCGCTTCGCCAACTCAACATTACCATGACTAGCGCACGCAGACAACAATGTTCGCCAAAGGATGGCAGTAGGCTTGATTGGCAACTCGTCTATAAACTTATAGGCATCATCCAGGCGTCCAGCACGACCGAGCAAATCAACCATACACCCATAATGCTTGAGCCCTGGAGTAATCCGAAATTCAGCCGTCATACTGTTAAAATACTGGAATCCTTCACGGACTAATCCCGTGTGACTACAAGCATACAACAGGCCCAAGAATGTAACCTCGTCGGGCTGAAATCTAGCCCTTTTCATATCTTCGAACATAGACATAGCCCTATGACTCTGGCCATGAGTGGCATATGCCACAATCATGGCAGACCAAGCTTGTGTATCTCTAACAACCATGCTCTCAAACACTTTAATCGCATCCTCCAAGCTCCCAGCCTTAGCATACATGTCAATAAGTGCAGTATTCACCTTCACAAATCTATCAAACCCATTCTTCTTAACATATTCATGCATCCACTTCCCCAAATCCAGCGCTCCCAACAATGCACACGAAGATAAAACACTGAGCATGGTAACATCAGTAGGCTTAAGACCCCTGGCTTGCAACTCCCGGAATAAGGACAATGCCTCATTAGGCCTACTACTCCGAGCATAACCAGTAATCATGGAATTAAACGACACAACGCATGGTTCAACTGCCTGGTCAAAGACTCGCCGAGCAGCGTCCACATCACCACAATCAGTGTACAAGCTTATAAGGGTGGGAAGCAGATAAGCATTATCACTCAGCCCAAGTTTGGTGGCCAAAGAATGCAACTGTTTACCTTCTTCCAGGGCCTTCGAAGCAGCGCAAGCCTTAAGCAAGCAAGGGAAAGTGTAGTGATCAGGGGAGAGACCATGGTTGAGGGCTTGAATAAAGATAAAAATGGCATGGACAGGGGCGTGGGAGCGGGAATAGCCGCGGGCCATGGAGTTGAAGTGGGCAATGTCTGGTTGGGGAATGGTATCGAACAGTTGGTGAGCGTAGTCCATGGAAGAGGGGGTGGGGCGCTCGGTGCAGAAATTGATGAACTTGGTGAGGATGTGGAGGTCATTTTGGAGGTGGGTTTTGATGGCGAGGGCTTGGATTTGCTTGAGATGTTTAAGGGAGGTGCATTTGGATAGGAAAGGTAGGGGGTGTAGAGCTTGGTCTGGGTTGAATTTTGAAGGATAGAGTGCAATTGGGGGCGAAGAAGATGGAGTTGCTGCCATTCTAATAATACCCCCACTGCAGTTCTTAGTGTCTAAAGTTTGTGGAGGGAATGGTGGTGGGTGTGGCGAGGCAGGATAAGAAGATTTCGTCTTTAACATAGAATAGCTGGACCAAAAAGAAAAAAAGAAATGGAAGCACAGCATGCAACTCAATGTGAGGTGTGTGCCTAATAAAATTATGAGATTCTGATGATAGTTTGAATAGCTCTTGATGCTTTTCTGCATTGTGCAATTTTTGCTCTTTCCGCAGAAATTGTGTTCCCCTACTGCGTTTTTCTTGCTCGAATTAATTTTCTTACACTTTATACCCAATATTAATTCTTTGGGTGTGTTTGTTAAGTAAATTTAAAGCATAATATAATTATATTATTTAAGTTAGTTAACTAACCAATTTAATCAATTATTTGAACGATATGGAATAAGGGCTTTAGACACGAGTCACGAATTTTGTGGTCCATTTTCAAAAGAACTTTCATGGAAATTAAGTTTAGAATATTTTTAAAAACTAGGCAACTACACATGTTACACACGTGTTTGTGTGCTGATTGATTTATACCGTGTTGCACACGGATATTTAATTAATCTTACCGAAGGAGACAAAAGCAATTGAAAAGGTATTTCCTGCTCTAAAATACGAATGCTAAAAAAGGAACAGTACAACTATATTGAGAAGATTTGAAAGCTTACCTTGAATCTCTTTGAAGGTTATGTTGTTTGTCTTGGATTTTATTTCTTGATTGTCAATGAAGCACAAATTTTTTATTTTGCCCTGAAAATTCAGAAGTTTAACTATGCATAAGTAACCAATTCTCTAAAACATGAAGCATGGTTTTGTTTAGTTGTGAAAAAAAAAAAGAAATTATCTTAGTAATATGATCGCCATAGTGTGTGATTTTCCTTATTTTATAGCACAAAAATTGATTGTAACATTAAATACATGTGACCTTTGGTTTTCAAGAAACATTTCATAATTTGATGTATGGATGTATGTGACTCTTAATTTTCCGTATTTAATTTTTTTAAGCTCAATTATACCTTTTCATTGCCCTTACGTTCCCTCTAGCAATTTACACACAAACAATTGATTTAGAATTAAATATAGAATATTAAAAGTTTTTTTATTAAATTCACTAAATAATATATTAATTATTTTTTTGACAAAATTAGTTGCCACATGTCAATCTTTAGAGAGCCACTTGTCAACACCAGAGATCTAGGTCTCTAATTTAATATATTTATATAGATAGATTGCTTAGCCTTCAAGGTTGCAGAAATAAAAAAATTTGGATTGATCTTGACAAGCATTGATGGATTGATCTTGAGAAGTAACCGATTGATAAGAGTAAAAGAACAACCAACAATGTTTCCTAGAAAAATGTTTAAATTTAGATTGTCAAGAGATTTACATTTGTTGAGGATCAATTGAAAAAGAATAAACTGAACTGAGAAAGAAGAAACATTTCTTGGACAAAAAAGATCATGGTCGACATGTAAGTCAGGAGGAATGTCGGGCGCCCGTGGTTACGCTAGGAAGATCGCCTAGCCCGCAGGAGCAGTGGACAAGACTGCCTTGGATCTAGGCAGTCGTATCTGCCTGGTGCAGATCATTTTCTCTTTTTTTCCAATAAGAAGGGTTTGGATATATATTTTTTTATGTTAAATAAAAAAACACATTATTAACAGTGACGGGGCTAGATATAATTCTTGGAGGGGGCAATATAATATTTTGTGTGTAATAATAAGGATTTATATGAGAAAATAAAATTTAAGAGGGGCCAAATACATGTTACGATAGGACTTATATGAAAATATTAAAAGTTCAAGAACCATACGAGAATATTACAATAGGATTTATATAGAAAGTTTATAAACTCAGCGGGATCATGGCCCCCTCAGCCCCCTGGGCCACCGCCACTGATTATTGGTGTAATCATCATCCACTCCGGTCTAGAAACGCCTGTGGAACTCACTTGGGCCTTGCGTGTTGTCTCCCAGGTTTTCGGGCGACTCTCAGTTCTCAACAAGTGGTAGCGGAGCCGATGGTTCGGCTGGGACGGAATGGTTTGCGACATGGTGATGCTCCCATGATTGCTACCCCAATGTGGAACGAAGAGCAGTTGGGCTCTTGGACCAAGCTCGATTGGAGTTGTAAATCGTGGCTCCGGATAAGAGTGGTATCGACAGACTCATACTTCTAAGTGGCTTTCCTAACTGAGCCTAAGTGAAGTTTAGCTCTTAGAGCATCGGTAGACGCGTGCTCCTGGAATGGGCTTGATGGTAGAGTGGGCTCTTGGTGATGTTGCGAAAAGTTTCCGAAATGTTTCCATTGAAGGGGG
Organism: Turnera subulata; assembly: GCA_028386065.3. NCBI lineage: Eukaryota > Viridiplantae > Streptophyta > Magnoliopsida > Malpighiales > Passifloraceae > Turnera > Turnera subulata. The sequence goes on along the minus strand of JAKUCV010001678.1, from coordinate 23,545 downwards.
AGTAGGGCCGTGGTCTGATATGGAAGAGTCTCACAGTTGAGGGGGAGATTGTTGGGATATAAGTGTGAGTGGTATATCCCACATCGGAGAGAAGAGGCCAAGTAAATAACATATAAGTGAAGTGGACCCATGTACCCAATACCTTGAGGTTTTGGGTTACAGAGTGGTGTCCTGGTCAAGCGTATGGAACTCACTTTGGCCTCGCGTATTGTCTCCCCAGTTTTCGGGCGACTCCGGATTCTCGATACTTTTTGATGTGCTAATTATAAGAGAATTTGGATATATGTACTAAAAATAATAATCTATTAAATAATCTATTAAAGTACCACGGCCTAGTGGCAAAAACCTTTATCTCGTTATTTTTGGGATTCGAGTTTGAGTCCCGGCGCTTCCAATAGGATGATGATGATACCACTCATGCTCTTTATTTTTAGAAAACAAAAATAATGTATTAAAGTAAGTGCATTATCCAAATTATATTTATTTGGTGGTTGATTCACAAAGTTAGGTTTAATGGCAATATTGATCCTTATTTGATGACATTTATTGGTCCAAATTAGCATATGGGTCCCCGCTGACTCGGGTCACCTCCCCGTATTTTGCCAAAAGTGATACGGATCAGTAGGATCGTCATGCTGGTATGAACTACAATGAAATACTGGAATTGAGTACCAAATACCAAATATTGGAGTTGAATTTAATTCCTCTTTTTCTTTAAATCATATCAAACACAATTACATTACGGATTCATACCAAAGGGGATAGTGATGTGGGTCTCCATGACGCCACTGTTCCACCTACGCCTCCGTTCCATACTTCCATCATCGATTTAAAATTCAGTTTCTTAATCTTACCCCTAATCTAGAAATTCTTCAATTAACGTTTTCCTTTATAATTGGATAATTTGCTTTTTTATCATTGCTTTTAGTTTGAACATGCTTTTTTTTTCTGTAATAATTTTGAACTTATTTTTTACAAAAATTCTGTAATAAGAAACGCTAAGAAAAGTTGCCGCCCATGTTATTTATGGTGCGTAAACTATCATTAAAGCTTGTGATCCATATGATCGTCAATTTGTACATCTTTTTTGTTCAATATCGTTCCGTTACCATTTAATTATTTGGTAATGATTCTTAGTTCAAAGTGGGATTTCAGAGATTGTTCAATATTTGTCTGGCAGAAGTATATGTACCTACAACACCAACAAAAGCCCCAAATATCATTATACCCACAATTATCACCAACTCTAACCCAAAACTTCTAACAGCTTTGTTAATCCTAAGGTAGCAGAGGCACGGGAATAGCATGGAAACAGTGACACTCAGGAAAGCACCAATAAAGGCCATCACATAGCCAAAGAATGGTATGGTTAGTGCCACAACGGTTGTGCTGATCAGAATTACTGTTCTGATGAGGATACTGAGAGCTCGGCTGTTCCGAAAAAGAAATGTGTCTTCAATAGCAGTAGCAATTGGCGTAATTATGACTGCATACTTGGTTAGAGGATTCACTAAGGTTGTGTATATTGCAATCTTTGAACTGATCATTTTAACGGGAAGGTTCAACGTCACTTGAGACTTTAGATGTTCTCCATACATGAGGTAGCCTAGAACTGCCATTGATCCATAGGTGAGGGTACTTGCAATGAAACAGATAAATAAAACCTGGAATGACAAACACAAGAATAGTAGTAAGGAAGAGTATAATATAGAGTGTATTAGACTTTTTAATTTGCAGTTTGCTTTAGCACAATAGTAACGAGTACTGTTAATATTAAGCTCTCTGCTATATATATACTACGTACCTTAGGGAACTGGCTTCTATCTTTCATGGAATTGGCCAGGGTGGGGAAAACAGCATGCCCACAATAACAAAAGGTGAAGACACTTATGGTAGTTGGCAATCCTTCCCAATCCAAAAGCATTCCCCTTTCATGGAATCCAACTCCATTACCTTCACCAACCCAAAAAACGCAACCCACTAAAACAATGGAAGCCGCAACCCCACCGGCAGACACATAGGCCATCAATCCTAAGCTCCTTACCCATGTCGTTGGCAGAATGACAAGGGCAGAGAGCAGGATAAAGCCTTTCCTGCCACCAATATCTAGACCCACAAATTTAAGACCCATGTTCGGGAACAACTTGTCCAGATTGTCGCCTTCCAGGATCAAAAACTCCACAGCAACTAAGTATAGCTCGAGATACATAAAGAGGGAGACTAGAGCTCTTCCTTTGTATCCAAAAGCTCTCTCCCCTATATCAGGATAGCTTCTTATCTGAGGATCGGAATCCATACAACGCCTTAGAAGTAGCCCTGTGTACCAACACAGGACGGCCACCACAAAAAGAAGTGTTAGGCTCAACCATCCTCCTCGAGAAAGTGCATAAGGAATCGATAGTATCCCCACACCTGCAGGTAATTAAACAGCAGAAAATGAATCATTATCATATTCATGTCTGTTTCATTATGGCTGTAATTATTTGGCAGACACTCGGTTGATGCCCGTCTGTCAACTATCAAGGACAAATTTACAAAAACAAAAATGGAATAGAGGCATATTCAAGACGCATGTGAATCAACCATCATATATATTACTATATATATACGTACTTTAATGACGCATATCCGGCCCTAATATGGGCCATTGCATTTTTATTTTGTTTTCTCCGACTAGTATATTTCTATATATGCATGGAGGCAATAAAAATGCAAATAGTTGAACCAGCGGGAACTCAATCACATCAACCCAATTTGCTGGCTTCATATATAGGTTTTTCTTCTTGCAGTTATAGCAATCCCATTGTCTTCTTCTTAATGATCGATCTCGTTAGTATTAAATGAAAAAAAAAAAAACCGACAAGAGAGATACTCGATTGAAACATTATTTAGTAGCTTTGTAGGAAGCAAAAGAGACCTGATAGAGCATTGAGTCCGTTAAAACATGTCCTAAGGAAGGTGGTTCCTTTCTCCTTGGCTTCCTGAGGTGGTGAGAGCTGGCTCTGGCTCTCCACTTCCTTTGCTTTTAGGCTGTCCATCTTTTGGTTGCCTAATTTACACAAAATGTTGGTCCTATATATAAGGACGTGAGTTATCACCAATAGGGAAAAAAAGTTATCTCCCATATATCATATGCCTCATAATTCAGGGAGAAATTGTTGGCTTAGAATAAAAGATAGTGAAGATGAGTGGAAGGGCATTGAAACAGGTTATTTTGGGTGACAATTACTATCCATTTCTCCCAAAAGGAAACCCACTCTCTCCGTCTCTCATTAAAAAAAAAAAAAAAAGGAAACCCACTCATCACATGTCCAATTAAGAGAGACGTCCCCACAAAGTGAGTGTGCCTCGCATTTTAGGGTTCTTGCTACGAGGCGACGTGTGTGATCGTGTCCACGGTGCCTTTTTCTTTTATTATTCATGCATTTTACATGCATCAACGCCAATAGCATGACTCCATTGTTCCTTTCTTTTTCCTTCCCTTTTTCTTCTTTATGCATCTTTATAATTAACAAGCAAGTCATATAAATGCGGGTTTAATTTGGAACGGTAAGAAGAAAACATAGAGTTTCTATGTAAGAGTCCAAAAAATCAATTATTATTATTATTAATTGGATTTATAAATGAATCAATTAATATAATAGTCATCCCACAAATACTAATAGACTCTGAATAATATATTTTGAATATAATCTATTTGACAACAAACCACACAATCAATGCAACAAATCCAAAGTCAAAATGCAAATTGTCAAATCAAAATACCAAGGTTATAAAACCCGGCCCGGTCATTAACCCGTTTCAGTGGCAGGGTCGCGGGTTTAGAGGTTAACCAGGGTTCAACATGGTCTGACCGGCATTAAAAATTAATAGTAAAAATATATAATCTTTTTAACAAAGGTCCAACCAAAGGTCTAATCAATATTATGACAAAGGCAAAATTTTGAAATTTTTTATTTTTAACCCGAAAAAACTTGTAATGGGTCCATAAACCCGAAAAAACCCGGAGAACCCTCATGACCCGGCCCTTTTTTTGAAGGGTACAACCCAGAGGGGTAAAAAATCCGAAATTGTCTCCGGGTCACGGTTACCCGAATTCAACCGGCCGGGCCGGTCCGGATTTGACAACAATGCAAAATATTGTCAAAATAGGATCAAGTGCATAATATTCAAAGTAAAAAATTGCAGAATTTCTAATACAAATAGTATCATGAAAATTTTCATTAAAAAAAAAAAGTAAAAAGAGCCATGTGTGTCAACATCATACCAAAAGAAGGCAGACGAGATAAGAAATCCTTTTTTTTTTTTAATGCTAATCGAAATTTATTTATTGAGTGATCCGTAACAGAGTACAAGGGCAGTCATTAAGACAATGACGGAGTCACTTGAAAGAAAATACACTTATGGCACTTTTCAGAAACATAGCATTAAAAACATATAGTGAATCGGAAAGAGTAATTAATCGGTATGCAAACATCCTGACCATCGGCTCCTTTCCACCCTTTTATGAAGAAATCCAATGAAGATCTGGTAGGGAATCCAACAATTGTAATGCAAGCTATACCTAACAAGAAGACTCATTTGTTTATTTAATTAGAGAAAAGGCTAAAAGAGGTTCACTAGAACTAATCCCAGATGCTTGTTGTTCAACAATTAGGCAAGTGAAAGTCCACTCTAACTGGGCAAATAGCAATCTGCATCTTTTCGCAATCAACTAAAATAACTGAAAACATAAACATAGAAAGACAGCTAAGCAAGCTTACTAGCTATCAACTTAGTAATCAGAATCCGAATTCTACAAGTAAAAATGCATGAAGTATATGAAGAAGCAGAGAAAGCATCCATGGTTTATAAAGATGGAAGCAATTTCTGTATCACCAAGAGAACACACCTTTGATCTCATAGCAAAGTCCCATATCCAAATTAAGTGAGAGACGTCTTAGGTATATATGTATTAAGTAGTTAACTATCAAATAACCTCAAACTTAAGTTTTTGGGCTACATAATTTGGTGACTCACAGTGATTTCAAGTGTTTTGAAGAAGAGCATGTGATTTCTTGTAATTCCTCAAATCTACTTGTTATATAAGACATTTACTTCACCGAACCTCTTCTCTTATTGTTGGAATTTTAAAAAATATTTTCACTCTAGTTGATGACAATTGCCTCCACTTTGAATGATTACAGCAAGGATCTTTTTTTCTATAAATGGTGGATTGTGTGTGTATGTAAAACAAGATGTTGTATTAGTTCTGCAACTTTCAAGACTAAAGCAAAAAAAAAAGGCACCAATTAGATTAGCACCCCACACACCCTCGCTTCTTCGACGTAGCAGTTCCATAAATTCCACGGCAAGTAACCAAGAAAAGTGTCTTCCATCCGAATCTTTGACTACTTTCCTATATTATTAGAATAAGTTATATGATCGTCCCAATCAATTATTTGCAAAGATCGATATTGATAGTAGTGTTGTTCCTCTCATCAAAAAGTATCTTTTTGATCCACAACACTTCAAAGCTTATTTCAACAAAAGGTATAATTAGTGACTAAGTTTTAAAATGGTTGAATAAGATAATACTTCCCTACCAAAATTGAAGACCACGTGAAAGAGAGGCAAAAGTTTGCTTTCCAGTGTACAAATTAAACAACAAAGAGATTTAGAAATAGATAGGTTATTCTTAGTCATATGCTTCTTGTGAGGAGAAAGAAAAAGATTTTTCTGGGCTTTGTTCAAAATGCAGAAAAATTCCTTCTTTCCTAGATGCAGGGCTCCTTATTGAAGCATCTGAGTGGCAAAGAAGTAAGGTTAGCTACAAGAGGGTTTTCATTGCGGTGTACTCCTTGTTTAGCTAGTGGAAAAAAAAAAAACAAAAAAAAATCATTCTGTGTCAACCAAGACACTCCATATATATCCACATGTTCTTCAGTGTCATCCGAGTAAGAATCCACCTTCAGCAGAAACCAGTATCAAACAGATATGGAGACAGGCAGCGTGTAATTGTAATGCGTTATATGCAATGTCCAATTTGGAATCACTAAACTTATATATATAAGACGAAGCTGGAGGCTTCCACAGTTTGTTTCCTTTGTGTCTTCCACATTTTCTGGAAGGGAGCCGTACGTCAACCCTTTCGCTAGTGCATTTAGTTTGCTTATACGCTGTTTATAAATTATTACTAAACAATTAATTAATGATCACACTATTTAGTGACTAATTGTTAACTATGACTTAAATTAATCATAATTATCCCTTTACTTAATAATTAACGTCGTAACAGGCCGTAATATTGGATTTAAAAAAAATCGGAAAGAAATTGAATTTTCAACTTTCAAGATCTAATGATCAAAACTTAATATAAAAAAAATTGTTTTTTTTTTTCTTGAAAGAGCATAAATATGTTGTTTTCCTTTTTTAACTATAAAATTGATTTTATGCAAATTCTTTGGTTGGAATGATCCCTTAAACATAATATGAAAGCTATCGTGACCAAATGGTTAAGTGTTGAAATCTATGGGATCATCCTTTGTCCATCCATACTACAGTTGGTCACTTAGGAAAGGTGTTAACAAAGCTTGACACTTTGTTGTTTTTTAATTTTTTTCTCTCTTGGTATTTGGCCAGGCCTAGCTAGTACATAGAGCTTATAGATTAATCTAGCTAGAATCAGACACATTACCTATGATACAGATGGTCCTCTGACATTATATTTCCATACATAAAGATTTAAATTCCTAACCTTACTTAAGGGCCTCGCCTGTTGAATACATATTGACTGATTCACATAAATTGATTTTGAGACAGTGGAGTTACGCACCGGATGATTTGGATGCAATGATAGGCAGAGAAAATGAATATCTGAGACATGCAGTACCGATCTAAATGATAGCTCAAGTTGAGTTTTCCCTTCCTACTGCAAGTGTTCTTTGACTCATCAGCAACTAAGCTAAAATCCATCATCAGTTTCCTTTTGAAGATATATTATGTGGACTTACATGTACAAATTAAGCCCACCAACTTTGGGGAAGTAAAGTTATACCACATCATGTAGCTTTGGACTGTTTCTTCAACCACATGAACCGACTTTGGTGATAGTCTCAATCACTTACCTTTGATGTTAAAGCAGCTTGATTTTTCTTTTTCTTTTTTTTTTGTTTCATTCTGACATCTGGTCAGATTGATTAATTTTTTTTAATCAAAGTAAAATTGCTGGGAGAAAAAGCTACTATAGAATATATATTGTATCACTTTTCTTCTCCAACGGGAGGATTGAGAATCAAAATTCAGGAGCCCAGCAATTTAACATTCACATCCTAGAATTGCTTGTCAAGAGTTGGTATCTTATCTTCCACATTGTACAAAGTCATTCTCAAAAAAAGAAGAAGAAAGGAAATAAATAAAAGAATAGGAGTTGCAAAATCGTCCACCATTATCTCAACCTCTGTCAAAGCCTTATATAGCAAAAGATAGAAATTTCGATTCTCTCTTTTGCTATATAAAAGAGAGAACGCTATCATGCTAAGGGTGCTTAAATGACTAATCTATTTTCTCTCTTTTCTTTTTTTCGGCTCACCCAATAAGTTAGCTGACATCCAATTTAATTGAACCAGACGTGACACAACAGGGGAGATATGGGATCTAGCCCTTATCCATGTCCACTCAAGAAGCTTCTGTCACCTTGTATTTGTTTATTATTTCTGCGTACTATGTATATATAAAGGTTGTTAAATGAATACTCCTAATTTATAAAGTTGTTTTATGATTAAAGAGGAGGGTGGTGCTGCTTGATTGAGGGAAGAAATTTTTTTGAAAACACCGAAAAAGAGCATAATTGGATGCCTAGGGGGATGCAACATTCAACAACGGTGATCAGGGATATGCTGTATGCAACTTTATCATCTAGGTGGTTTTTATGGTTCGTGCCAGAAAATGCAACACTAAACATAATAAAGCTGCACACCATATATTTTTTTCTACAAAAAAAGGCTGCACACTTACAAAATAGCAGAAAGGGGGATTTGTTTTTCTTTTTTCTGTCCAAAAATGAAATTATTAACCAGCAAACATAAAACAGATAACAACCTAGAGTACTAGGATGGACATGCCTCACCCGCACATACCCTAATCACCCCAAATACTCCATAAATCCTAGTCACTTCAGCACTAGCAATGCAATCCAGGGCTAAATCATGGACCCAAAACAAAGAAAGGCTAAACGAGACTTGTCTAAGAAACCAATGGGGTTGCAAACTCTTTTAATTCACATGTGCGTTAGCAATAAGCCATGGTCACTCTTATTGATCCTATTTCAATATCCTGATTATCCCTACTTTTTTTTTTTTTAACGGCTAGTATCTTCATTTCTTTACTGCAAGTCAATACTAATTAGAGAGTGAAAATCTCTTGGCACCTGACAAACACCAAAACCAGTGCCCGAGTAATTGTCTAGCAGTTTTAGCTAGCAGATCTACAACCCTATTTGAATTTCTATTTACAAACTCAATAGTGACATTCTCAAAACTTCCTAGTAAGATTTGTGTGTGTAACTATAGAAGCAATGCCATAATCAACTTGAGCATCCTTACACTTCTTTAAAGCTGAGACAAGACTGATAGAGTCTATTTTCAAAATAACATTGTCCAGTCCAAGAGCAATGGCGCACTTTACCCCTTGAAACAACCCCCAAGCTTCACCTACTAGGGCAGACACACCACGACATCTGCTTTGATGAGAATCAATAACCACGCCAACATCATCTCGAATCACAATGCCTAAGCCAATGGGAGAGGCTTCATCGATGAAGGTATAAGTGTAATATGCCCAAAAGTCAATCATTGGATGATTGTATATAGTCATGTATATACATTAAGGTTATTCCAATAAATATGTTTATGAGATAAACGCTTGTACATATTTATAACCCTAGAATATTTTATATTCTTAAATGTCCCAAGTCGATTATTATTATGGATGGGTTGTAATAATAAATTAAGACTAGCATATGTTGAGAATTATATGAGATATGAATTCTATATACGGGTACAAGTTAGAGAACTTGTGGACTGGACCGACCCAACATAAGAACGCTACATGGAACGTTATATGATTGTCATTAGTGGTTCTTATATGTATTGTCCTTAGACCTGAGATCATCAAGGTTCCCAACATGTGAGTCATATACTTTGATATTACTCTTGGCTATTCGTAACTGAGTAGACCTTAGTGTAATCATTGGGTGTATGATATAATGTGTAGTGGATTTTGTATGATCAAGATGGGATTCGTCCAAGCCTTATAACGGGTATATATTATCAGATGGGCCTCTTGATAGAGTTGAACTGTAAATGCATGGCCATGCTCGGATTATGTGATATGGTGATATCATTAGTATCCGTTTTACACAGTTAACTCGGGGATCAAGAAACTTAGATTAAACTTATACGAGATTGACGCATTCCATGTCTCGTGTTTGATCTTGATAATGAGACGAAAGGACGATGACATGTTCCGAGGCATAATGAATCAGTACTGATCTTGTCGTTTGGGTAGCAATGATGTGTTGCTAGACGCCGCTCATTGTTTATAATTATAAAATGAGATTTTACAATTATTGCCAAACGTTACAAGTGTCTACAGGGTCACACACTTAGAACTGTTGATTCGAGTTGGTGGTTGAACCATGGTTGGACCAGGTGGTTAGACCGTGATTGGACCGTGGTTGGACCAGTGTCGTTTTGGTTCACTATTTGTCTGAATTATTGAACCAAAATTAGTGTTGTGATGTGTAATTCCATTAGTGCATAGTGGAGACATGATTAGATTAGATAATGGTGGAATCTTAATCATGATGGATAATGGGCCATTATGTTGGCCATTGTCTCTATTACTCTATGCACTAATTGAGGTGGGTAATCAGATTATTCAGCTCTTGAATTCTGATTTTTCAGACTTGCAAGAACACACACAAGTGAGACTTGAGTGAGACTTGAATTTTCAGATTACACACCCCTTTCTTTGAGAAAGAAAGAAACACATCAAAAACACAAGTTCTAACTCTCAGTTTTCTGCAGTTAGCACTGCGGTTCGGGAGTGCTCGGGTTGGTGATCGTGAGACGATTACTAGCTGGACATCGACGGTTCGTGTGGATACCGTAGAGGAGCCGGATTTCTTGTCGGGTTCTTGCTGATTCTACACTACAGTTGGGTGAAAGACCTCAACCAAGCAAGGTACGAAAAATTGTTATTCGATTTAGTTAGCTTCACTTGGATCCTCCATGAGTACCGGGTCTTTCCGCTGCATTTTGATTGTCAAGATTGCATGCCCGGATGCTTACAGTGGTAGCGGAGCCACCTTGTGAAACGCTGAACCGAATTTGTTGTGCATATGTATGATATGCTCCTGTAAATATATATGATATGTTGTATATGATGTAGCATGATCATGATATATTGAATTCGTTTTGTATATGTGATATATATTGTGGTTGGTTTTGTCAAAAGTGTTTGACAACAAGTACTTGATTGGTATATGATAGCAATCAATTTGTACTTCTGGCAGAAAGTCGAATGAGTTCGATAAAGGGGCATAACTTCGATGTTCTCTTCGGCCGAGTAGACAAAACATCGATGTTTAATGGTAAACATCGATGTTCTCCTTTTTGATTATCAGCCGAAAGGTCAAAATATCGATGTTTAATTGTTAAGCATCGATGTTCTCTTTGTTCGATAGTCCGTCGAGGGGTTCAAACATCGATGCTTATGTTGAAACATCAATGTTCTCCTGACCGATTGCATTTCAAGGTGTTTTTGCAGAAACACTGTTCAAACATCGATGTTTAAGCTGTAAACATCGATGTTTTGAGCATTCGGCCAATGATTTGGAGTTCCAGAAACTTTAAACATCGATCTTTAAGTGTTAAACATCGATGTTCTGGTTCCATAAACTTTAAACATCGATGTTTAAGGGTGAAACATCGATGTTCTGGAGTCTAGAAACCACAAACATGATGTTCTAAGGTTAAACATCGATGTTCTATGGTTAAACATCAATGTTCTGAAATTCTGCAAATCAATTTGATGTTTTGCATCCTATATAACATGTTCTTATGATCTTAATGATATATGAACAACATGTTGATTGCTTGTTAGCATGTTTATCCTTTTATAATCATGTCATATAGCTTGGTATTAATTATAAATGATTGTATATGTTCCAAATATCCGACTCCGACTAGGCCAGCACTCCTCAGGCTAGGATTGGACTACTTCGAAATCCAGTGCATACACGACTTCGACGTACTAGAAAGTCACCAAACCCCGGGAATTTTCGATGAAATTACTCTATTACCGATCGTTTTCAGACCTCCTTCTCAATTAATTGCGTACAGTTCCGTTTTTTCGAAAAAAAAGCTATTTGAGCGGCCAAAAGCCGCGTTTTTCAACGATATAGACGATTTCGAAGTTAGCCTTGTGATTTGCTTAACACATAAGGTTCGAACTTGACTTCCTGCTGTCTTGGTGATGTGGGAGTGTCCTCGTCTTCTTCCTTTCCCCTCTCCCACTGATAGGTAAATTCCTTTCTGGAAAGCAATCAAGTAAGCGATCGATTCTCTTTCCTCAAAGTGAATGAGTTTCTTCTTAAAGCTGGCTAAAAGAGCATGACTCATCTAATGAGGAATGCGATAAGGACAGACCATTCCTAGTGTAGCTAAAGATCTGTCTTAACCAGTGAGCTAAAGAACCCAGACTATTCCGAATCCTATCAGGAATAGAGTCAAGCTGGGGGCTAAACTACCTTTCCTATCCCTTCTATCAGTACCTGTAGAGCTATGAGTTCCTTATACCAATACCAGTATGAGTTCTTGTTCCTACAGCTATTGCCTTAAAGGAGTTCTTGCTCTACTTTCGCAAGTGCGGAATGAACCTCCTGAGCCGAGAAGTAGAAGGCCGAAAAATGATCGTCGCCCACCGGGCAGCGACACTGGTCCTCCCGATTTATTTGGCCCCTTTGGAGGAGGCAGTCGCCGGCCAGTTGGGAAACGATAAAAGTCAAGTAAAGATCTAGAAGATTCATTCCGGAAACTAAGAAAAAAAAAAAGTTTTTTCCAAGGGAAAAGCGCCCCTGACCAATTCGAAACAAAAATAAAGAGAAACAAAGTTCCAATAAATGGAACCCATGGACCATATTCTTCTCCAATCTGAGTTTTGCTCACGTCTCGAATAAATTCAAGGACATATTCGAAGAAATTCTGACCGTCACTAGGGATGGTTTGTGGATTCCGAACAGCTACAATGGAGGAACCTAATAAGATAGCAATTACAATCCAAGAAGTAATAAGGACTTGGGCATGGACTTGTAAACCTCCGATTCTCCAATAAAAATGCTGACCTACTTCTACGGCGGATATATCATATAAGCCTTTTAGTGTGCTGATGGAGCATAATAACAGATTCATCTTGTCCTCTAGAAGAAAACCTTCGAAGAAATTATTTTGATTCAACTCTTTTTTGCCCACTTGAATTGTCTATTTTAGACACAAACTAATGACAGAATATCTCTCTATTTGATCGGACTCTTTTAGGCAATTCAGGAATAGTAAAGGATTCCATGATTTTATCAGTCTATGCAATTTTCAAAAGCATTTTTTTATCTTATTTTTTTTGTCTTATTATTAATTAGGGATTTTGTATATAGCTTGAACAAGGATCCTAAATTGCAAATACGAATTGGTTAAGAATGAATTCGGTTGTAGCTCTATTGCCATCGTTGGCAGAAATCGAAATATCTGCTAGATCGGGGTCACAAATTGTATCAACTAAACAAATTGTTGGAATTCCCAAAGTGATACATTCTCGAAGAGCCTTCTATTATTTTTGCTGATTAAGGATTATTACAATATCGGGTAGCCCCGTCATATATTTAATTCCGCCCAGATACCTTTGCAAGTGAGATAACTCTCTCTTTAATCCTCTTTAATCGAGCCACCTCCCTTTTCGGAAGGCGGTTCAGTTTCCCTGTCTTTTGCTTCATTCTTTTGTATATATATAGACCAACCATCCCAAATTGCAAATACGAATTAGCTCCATATCCTTTCCCAGTTTTCAATTCCCTATTGCCAGACTTTTTCACTTTCTTTTCGATCTTCGCAGTATTGTTTCACCAAGTCGGACCCGAAAAACGAGAAAATCTCAAAAAAAAGCACGCCACGCAAAGTGTGAAGTGCGCGGCACCCTCTTTGGAATTTGGAAATCTGTTTCCCCCGGTCCCTATTTTCCCAAAAATTCCCAGGGTCCTGGAGCCGGCGTCGCAGTATAATCGCTGTCCTTACTCTCCCCACCAAAGTCTCCTCGGGTGGCCTCAGACACCGGATTTCACAGTTCACGGGACTGAGAGACCGGTCAATTCCGATTCTTTCTTTTTCGATTGATTTTTTTTCCGATCGATTGCGTAAGGCACGCGGTAGCAAGGGAAGCGGGGAAAGGATACAGAAAAGACAGTAGGAAATGAGTCTCCATTTTTTTACTGCAAATTTGGAAGCGGTTTTTTCTTCACTCATATAGCTATCCAATTTATTTCATTAATAGAAATGAGAGAGTATTCCTTTAAAATTTAATTCCTTATAAATAAAGAAAAAAAAAGAGGAAATTTTTCTTTTTTAACGAATCGCACGTAGAGATATCGATAATACGCAGAGAGTCAATGGTATTTCATAACTAATGGATTGAGCGGCTGCCCGTAAACCACCTAAAAAAGAATATTTATTATTTGAACCATATCCTGACATAAGAAGTCCAAGAGGGGCTGTACTTGAAATTCCAATCCATAAAAAAATACCAATATTTAGATCCGCTAAAACAAGCTTATAACTAAAAGGAATTACTGAATAACTTAATAGAGTCGATATTACTGCTATGGTCGGTCCGATCCTGAACAAAGAACTATTCCCTCTAGAGGGAAAAAGATTTTCTTTGAAAAGTAGTTTTGTTCCATCCACCAG